>APFE030459678.1:261653-286757 GCA_000404065.3 Pinus taeda | reverse complement strand
TCATGGGGCCATTTCCTCATCCTTCCATCAACAAAGCAAGGTATGTGCTTACATTTATTGATGATTTCTCACGGTATACTTGGGTGTATCTTCTCAAGAACAAATCTGAAGTTTTTGAGCACTTTGAAGATTTCAAAGCACTAGTTGAGACACAGTCAAAGACAAAGATCAAAGCCCTCCATACAGACAATGGGGGGGAATATGTTAACATAGCACTTCGGAACCTATGCCTTTAGTTCGACATATAGTTGCAGTACACAGTTCCATACACTCCGCAATAGAATGAACTTGTTGAGAGAAAGAACCGATCTCTCAAAGAGATGGCTTCCTGCATGCTGCATGCTAAGTCCTTGCCTCATAAGCTATGGGCCGAAGCACTTAATTGTGCTAACTACATCTAGAACAGATCTCCTCATAGGTCTATCAAGGATCAGACCGCCTTTGAGGCTTGGAGCGACAGTAAACCAGAGATCACTCACCTCCATGTTTTCGGCTCACGAGCATGGGCCTGCATCCCCTCTGAAAAGAGGAAAGCTCTTGATCCACAGAGCATTGAGTGCATCTTTGTTGGATACCCTGATGGTGTCAAGGGATATCGACTCCTCATTGCCTCTACGGACAAGCTCATCATTGAGCGAAGTGCCAAATTTGAGGAAAGTCTCTCGCATGCACCTCAGTGGCCGCATGCAGACACTTTTTATCTACCTCATGTCCGAGATGATGACTCAGTGCACTCAAATGTAGATACAGATCATGCAGATGCCGAGGAAGAGCATGTAGATGTAGAGACAGAGTCTTCAGATACAAATCTAGTGCATGCAAATGATGATCCACATCTAAGCCCAGATCGGGCTTCCAGCAGTGAATCATATTCCCCTATCATAAATCAGAGAACAAGGAGCTTACGTGAGATATATGCACAAGACCAACCAGCTGCTAGAAATGGTCTTGTGGAGGATAATTCTGATCAGCAGACGACTAGCATTGCCCTCCTGGCATTGTCATTTGGTTCAGTCTTCTGATCCACAATCTTATGCTGAGGCTGCTGTGCATCCATCTTGGGAGTCCGCCATGGAGGAGGAGTATAACTCCCTCCTCCAGAACCAGACTTCGGATCTGGTCCCCCTCCCTTCAGGAAGGAAACTTGTCCAATGCAAATGGGTCTACAGGACCAAGAGTGCTGCAGATGGGCAAATCACCAGACGGAAAGCGAGGCTAGTAGCTAAAGGCTTCCAACAAGTGCATGGCATTGATTATGATGAGACCTTTGCTCCAGTAGCAAAGATGGATTCCATAAGCCTTACACTTGCCATTGCAGCTGCCCAGCGGTGGGAAGTACATCAGATGGATGTGAAGAATGCCTTTCTTCATGGAGACCTATCTGAGGAGATCTACATGGAGCAGCCACATGGTTTCATTCAGGATTCATCTTTGGTCTGCAGACTAAAGAAATCTCTCTACGGCCTTAAGCAGGCCCCGAGAGCGTGGTACGCGAAGATGGATTCTTTTCTCTTATCATAAAACTTTGAAAGATGTAAGTCTGATCCGAATGTTTACATGCTTAGGACACATGATTCTCTTCTTATCTTAGTTTTGTATGTAAATGATCTCCTAATCACTGGCAGCTCGGCTTCAGCCATTGCTACAGTCAAGAGGGCCTTGCATGATAGGTTCTTAATGACGGACATGGGTCCATTACACTTCTTTCTTGGTCTTGAGATTAGCTAGGATGCCACAGGCATCAAACTCTCTCAGGCTAAGTATGTACGGGATCTCCTCGAGATATTTCACATGACTGATTGCAAGCCAACACCGACTTCTTTTCTGTCTGGGGTCCGCCTTGAGGATGGAGGTGACACTCCATTAGTTGACAGCACTCTCTACCGATAGCTAGTCGGGAGCTTCTTGTACCTCACCCACTCAAGACCAGATCTCTCATATGCAGTAGGGGCAGTTTCCAAATGCATGCAGGAGCCGCATGAGCTACACTGGAATGCTTCCAAGCGCATCCTCCGATATGTGCAGGGCACCATCACCTTCGAGATTCACTATGTAGCAGGCACTGCATTGAATCTCCTTGGCTTCATAGATTCTGATTGGGTGGGAGATAGCATTGATCATAAGTCCACCTCCGGATATTCACTCAGTCTAGGATCTCGGCCTATATGTTGGTCGAGCAAGAAGCAAGTTGTTATTTCTCCCTCTTTAGCTGAGGCCGAGTATAGAGGAGTAGTCAACATCACCATTCAGGCTCTGTGGCTACAACACTTCCTCACTGAGTTGGGCATTCAGTTCCACTAGCCCATTGTCATTTGGTATGACAACCAGAGCACTCTCAAATTTTGCAGGGATTCAGTACAATGGCAACGGACGAAGCACATAGAGATCCATATGCACTACATCAGAGACTTAGTACATGATCGGGTCATTGATTTGCAGTTATGTCCCTCAGCAGAATAGACTGCAGACATTTTCACCAAGACATTCACTGAGCAAAAGTTTCGCTCTCTGCGTGATCGTCTTGAAGTGAAGGACACAGTTGCTTAGCAACTGTCTTTTCTTCCTCTTTTCTTTTGATTACATTGTATTTTGAGGGGGGTTTTTTCCACAACGTTTTCCCTCTTTCCTCAATTTGAATACAAGTTGCACTGTATTTTGGGTGACCTTTGGCCTTAGTTGTCAGGGCCCATTTTCTATTTTTCCCCATAGTGGTGTTCAGGTGGGGTGTTGGAACTACTACACACCTACATGCAGACTCTTAGTTAGAGCATGCAACTACATGCAACTACTACACATCTACATGTGGACTCTTAGTTAGAGGATGGGATTGCATGCAAGATTCCTTTTGCATGATTTACTCCTTTAACTCCACAACTAACTAGTTATCTCCGGAACTTGTTGTAGGTGTTGAGTCTTCTCATTGATCACCACTATAGTGCATTACCTTGGGATCTTCACCCAGTAATGCTATGTCATGAGCATTGTAACATATTTTCTAATGAATCATTCTTTTCTTCTTTCGATTTTCCTTTAGTGTTTTTGCTCTGCAAAGCTGTGTGCTCAACCTTTGCTAGCTAGATTCATCTGTGCAGGTTTTCTAACACATTTATAGTTTTTGCGAGATTCTAGAGTGGATGTGGGGGCTGATGACAAAGATTTATCTATTGTTGTAATGTGGGGTTTTATATTTTCTACATGTAAGCATTAAGGGAGGGTGCTCTACTTAATTGCTCCCATATAATGTGTGAGTTGTCATTGTGAGTCCCTAGGTGCCAATCTAGAAGTAGTGAGTTTCCTATGTGTGAGTTGTAATACCTATCTAGATTAGCCGTTGTTAGTGATTTAGATACTTGTTTGCAAATTTTTGTGGTGTGGTTTTTGAGATTCTGAATTCAAGTATTAAATATATAACCCTTGTGATCAATAAAATACATTGTGTTTAGTGTCCTGTTTAATGAATCTCTTTTCTTTCTCTCTATTTTCTATCATTAAATACATTTGTAAAATTTTAAGATTTTTGTTATATTTTTGATAACCTTAAATATATTTTCACCACCAAAAAATGATTTTTTAAACAAACTCTTATGATTAAAAATTTTAAAACAAAAATAACAAACTTATCCCAAAAATTAACTTTCCGACCAAAATTATGGCCACGGTAAACCTGCCTATTTTATGCATTTCTATCGATGCTTAATAACATTAAGTAGTTACGTTATTTCTTCAATTAGTGTTCATTACAAATTATGGCCACGGTAAACCTGCCTATTTAATGCATGTCTATCGATACTTAATAACATGGAGTAGTTACGTTATTTCTTCAATTAGTGTTCATTACAAATTATGGCCACGGTAATCCTGCCTATTTTATGCATTTCTATCGATGGTTAATAACATGGAGTAGCTACGTTATTTCTTCAAGTAGTGTTCGTTACATATACCAGCTTTAATTAATGTAGTTATGTTAATTTTATTCCAGATTATATGTGGCACCACGCTATCCTTTCATTAGTCGATATGTAATTGTTTCATTAATAAATAGATCATCCATGTTTAATGTAGTTGTCATGAAGTTTGCTGTTTCGTGTTGCAATTTTAGGTGTTACGCAAGCGTCCATACTAGTTTCTGTCATGCAATGCGTTCCATTCTTTCTATAATGTAGTATCTTATTCATTTAAATTTCTATCTCTCATCATTAAGTTATGATTGATTTCTTTGCTTCTGGGAAAATATATTGAAAACAGTTCGGTTCCAAACTTACCATGAAATTCACTTGTACTATGCGAATGATAAGTTTCTTACACAGTACATAAATTAAATTCAAAAAAATACTTAATAAAAAAAACTTTTGCAAAGCAAAATTTAGAGGATAAACTACTTTTCTTTGAAAGTGGATATACCCACATGTATGTGTGAGAGGTATAGATCGGTTAGTTAATGTGAGTTTAGTTTTGATGTTTAAGCACTATGAAAAGAGGTTAAGAGTGAGTTATTTTTTGAGAAACAAGTTATGCTAAGGGGTGTGAGCTTAGCCTGGCATAATCTTATTGGAGATTTTGAAATTTTTATTACTATTCTTTTTGGGGATAATTTTTCTCTTCAACATTAAACAATATTAAAATTTTAAAACATGTGAGAATCTATAATTTAGGCAAAAATACCTACTAAATTTAGATTGCTTGAAAACAGTTCTTCTATTCAATAAAGAAAAAAATGTAAATCCATTATAAAAACCAAAAATATAAATACATAATTATAAAAAGAAGAAAAACACATCTTATGATAATGGCAAGACTTATAAACCGAAGGGAACGACAGAAGAGAAGATGGAATCCTCTGATCATCATCATGCTTGTCTCATGCCATGTAGAGGAATGGGAATCTGACTATCTACTTTTATGAGGAATAAATACTTATTCAGTGGCTTCTATAAATTACTTATATAACCACAGATATACGGCCTCTATCAACGAGCTCTCTTTAGTGGAATTTCGGGGTCCGGTCGAGGCATCAATATTCCAGAGAAATTGGTAGGAAAGAGTGATGCACCAAGTGCATCCAGGCACCTCAGTTTCTTCTCCGCCCTGACAAGGCCATGGTTCGATGATCATTGACAAGAAGTTTGTTGCACAAAACTAATGTCCCGTCACCTTCACTGTGTGGAAGAAATCTCTCATCTTCAATGGCAGTGGCTATACAGTCTTTGATTTCTCTGGAAACTTGCTTTTCAGAGTCGATAATTACGCATATGATGCCAGACACCAGCTCTTTCTCACGGATGCTACAGGGAACGTGTTTCTCACCTTTCTCCACAAGGTACTTATCTTTTATAATACGAATATCGTGAACAATGAGCTTACAATTTACGGATTTATATATGTTTGTTTGTGGATTTAGCAGAGATTAAATTTTAACTATCGATGGGAAGCATATAAAGGCAACGGCTAAGGGTTTGGGATAAAGCCATTTTTTAGCGTTATAAAGTAGTGTAACCCTACAATGAGACAAAATACAAAGCTCCCCGATAATGAAATCGAGCGATCCCGCGATCCAAGCTCCTCATTCAGTTTATTCGGCTCCTCTCGACAGATTGTCGCTTAGGTTTGCTCTTCTCGAATAAAGCCTAATTTGATTTATTCCGAAATGTTCCTTTTCATAGGGTTAATGGAGTCGATGTTACACTGGTATTCATTCACTGATTTAATGGCCCAGGCAAAACCAAAAGTAGCCACACCAGAGATCATGTTACGGGAGGACGTTCTAAGCCTTGTGGTGCAGTCTGGAATTGATCAAGCCTACGTCATGGGACTCCGGATCGTATTCAATGAGATCTTTAGCAGGTAACAGTTGCGAGGGAGAAATTTGGAGAATAAAACTGATAAGCTAGCGTTAAGGTTTTTATTTTATCATTATAGGTCGGAGCTGGCGATTCGTCCTGTGATGGATTTCAGACAAGGAAATCATTCTTTATATTATTAGGTCGATTGCCTGATGCTGTGAAGTGCCATTGAATTTTGAGAGACGACGGAGGAATAAATATCTACTACCTTGTACGGACTGGTTTTAAGATTTGTACAGTGTAAAGTGGTAAATATACTTTATACTTTTCTCTGAGGCAAATTTAATGGATTAGCTTCTGTAATTATTAGTTAAGTGTATCTCCCGATTTATAAAAATTGGGTTGCCATATTATTTCCATACACAACAATGTTTGCCTTATCTGAGTGTAGGAAAACACGGCAGGCGTATTTCCATACACAACAGTGTTTTCTTTGGGGTTAGGCAAACATGGTTACAAAGGCGTATTTACACAAGGGTAGTTATGTTTTAGATAAATGGGGTAAACACTGATACAAAGGCATTGTGGAGTGGTATTTATGTAGACAATTATTCTAGGTTAAGGAATTGTGCCAAAACCTCTAAAATGTTTTGTTTTTTTTGAAAAAAATATGTCAGGTTGAACTTAAGAATATATATGATTCATTAATCAAACATAGCATTTAACTAGTCATATACACTTGATGACTTTAAAATGTTTTTATGGCTACAACAGAACAAAATAGATTTAAAGCTGAAAGAGAAGTGACAATTAAAATATGTAGAGGAATTAGAGCACATCAATAGGATCTTCAAAGACAAAAATGGCCCAGCTAGAAGCATCATAATGCTAATCTGAAAACATCTCAAGCAGAGGGTCAACACCCTTGGGGGTTGTTCTACAGTAAAGCACAAGGGCCATAGAGAGGCGCACATTCTGGAAAGGCTGCAACTTCATATAAATATCCCTTAGAGTCTAAATCATACCACAGAGCATACTTCAGAGGGAAAGGCTTTCTAGCAACCCCCTTCACAGTGTTTTTTAAAATTCAACATAGATGGAGCCTCAAAAAGCAACCTTGGAGATGTTTGTTATGGAGGAGTCATAAGAGATGAGGAGGGCAGCATAAAAGTCATTTTTCACAATCATTTGGGAAGAGCCACCAATGATATGGCTGGACTGATGGCTATGGAGCAATGCTTGGAGATTCTAATAGAGCACAATACACATAATGTTATTATAGAGGCTGACTCAAAATTAGTCATCAATTCGGTCAAGCAAATAGGCATAGGAATAACACCAGATAAAATCTCAAGCCACTAGAGGCTTCTACATGTCTATCACTAAATTCAATCACACCTAAGAATTCTAAGAACTCTCACCTTCGTACATGTTCGCAAGGAAACCAATAGAGTAGCAGACTCACTAGCCAATGAAGGGGTAAGATGCACACGAGATACCATGTGTTGCAGGAGAGAGGAGGCACCAGACAGCCAATTGCATGTAGGTTTAGGTTGTTCATCTGAGGCCCTCACAAACATGGAGAAATATTAGAACAGACATGGCAACTCACTATCACCTTTCATCAATGAAGAATAGGAGTATGTTAGAAAGATACACAAAGTTTGGGAACTTGTGGGTCTCGAAGGAGATCACCATAGTTTTCCTTTGCATTGGTGCGATTGGAAGTTGGGCCAGAGAATGGGTACACGGTAACAGTGAGTCCCAAAAAATGACTCATAATTATGGAGGGTAGCAGACATAGAGTCTCAGTGGCTTGGCACCATAGTGGGTCATAGTGGTTTCGAGGTCCCCGAACACCCTGAAAACTTGGAAAGGTCTGCAAGAAAAGTAAAGGATACCACTCACTATCCACCTCGTGGATCTGTGAGGAGAGGGATTACCACCCTTATCGGGGGGTATCCCATGGGATCATGGAAAGGCAAATCAAAGGCTACAAGCCAACAAGTAGGTTGGTGGCTCCAGGAGATAGTTAGCGAGAGCGAAAACTATATCTGGTATACCATCCATTTCGGGCGGCCTTAGAACCAAAAGTGGTATCTATGAATTGCATGTGATGCCACTCAACTGTCAACACATGGCTTAGGTGGAGAGTGAATACTGTCCTCATCAGGTGGGTATACCTCAGGCTTCTGCTCCATGCGATATGACCATTGGCCGTTCGATCATGAGGTATTAGATCAACGACTATATGTTGTTGAGCAGGTTAGTGGGTCCCAATTCACGAAATCTTAGCGAACCCGAAATCTTTTGGATACAATTGCTACTACCATCTTTAAGTCCACCTAATGTTTTGTCGGGGCATCAAATTTTGTGCAGGTACTAAGTGCTAATTTAAATATTCTCTTTATTGGAGGTATTGCTTCCCCTCAATGCCTGTTGTAACTTATGTAACATATTTTTAGTCACCAGTTAATAGAAGGTCCGACTCTTGCTTTAGCAAAAAAATAAAATATGTAGAGGAATTAATTAAAACATGAAGTTTTAATTAAATAATCTTTATAATTGATTATAACTTCATAGGATTTTTCACATAGATTAACATTCAATCTTGTTTTACTCAATTTTCCCATTAATTTCAAACATATGCACTATTGAATAAAATGAAAACATAAGTAACAATAGATGTACTCATAAGAACACAAGTTTCAAGATGAATTAAGAATCTTTCTATTAATCTCAAATTTTTTTTAGAGGATTACAATTATGCTTACTAGTTTATCACAAGGGTTCAATCCTTCATACTTTGAGCTACAAAGTATTTATACAACTTTCTCCAAAATATCTTGATTTAAAAAAAACAAGATTTATTTACAAAATATCTTTGAAACTAATTACAAAAACATAACTATAAAATATGGAACTTGAACTGCTTGGACATCTTGCACAAAATTTGAGGCTTATAGTGATGATGAAGGCCGTAAAATTTTTTTGTCTGCTAAATTTCCTAATCAATTGTTCTTTTGTTCCTATAAAATTGTATCTTGTTGCTGAAAACTGGTGGCCTGCTACAATAGAAATCTTTGCTATTGAAGTACCTACAATAGACGTGTTGCTATAGGAATAGTTGTTTCTATACAGGCTTTATGTTCCTTTTCCTTTAATAAATTTTTCAATTCAATCTCTATCTTTTGTATCTGTAAACACTGTTTAACAATAATCATAAACAATCTTTCTTTCTCTTTCTCTAATTCACCAACTTCTTTGGTTTGTGGATCTTATGTGGTAGGGAGTTTTCGTTGTTTTCTTAATGCTAGGATACTAACAGTTTTACTCCTGATCATTTCTTTAGCAACCTTAAGACTAGTCAAATCACATCCCAATTGTATTACCACATGTCCTACAGATTTTATTTTGATATTTTTGGCCAAAGATGATATTTTCTCTAACTTTAGCTATGATTGCATATTGTTTATTGAAACCTGCAACTTAGATGTTACAATTGATGAACAAGTCAAGGTGGATTAAATCATTTTTCTAACTTTGTTGTGTAAATCAATCTTGTCAATAGCGTGAATTTGTTTAGTATCAAACTAGAAAAACAAACTTTTTGTAGTCTTTTGCAGTCCTACGGAAGGGAACTTTAGGCTCGAGGAGGACCATATGAAACTGTCATTTCTCAGTATCTAGTGCAGAAAGAAGCGTGCTGAGAAGCTGAAGTCTGCTTCTAGAATTTAGAATAGGTGGTGGCCTTTAGTGCTTCAATTTTCTTTTTGATTTCCATGTATCTACAAAAGATACTTGGCTCTGTTGAAATATGAGTTAGTTATCTTATCTAAGTTGTTTCTAATGGGCCATGAGAAACTGAAGATACAAGAGAGCTTGAGAAATTTTCCTCAATCATTGGAAAAGCTGAATCATGGGGACCTATTAAAACCAATCTAGTTAGTTCGTGTCATCTCTCTTCCTGAAATAGCTCTTCAAGAGGATTCTTCTTCTTCTTCTTCTTCTTCTTGTACATTATTAAATCCATCTCCTGAATTTCTGAAATTAAAGGGGACACACTTTTCCTTGACCTTTTAGTATGTTTCTCCTGTGGAACTAGATTCTGTGATGTTGTCGAAATCAAGACCTACACTTCTTCCTCCTACAATGTATTCTCCTGCCACTCCTTTTGATTCATGTACTGTTCTATTTCTGGTTTAGAAGTGTGTGCATAAAGAGTAGTTTTTTATTCTACCCTTAGCTTAGAAATAATCCCCAAGGGATCATAAGGCCACGTAAAAATTAATTTGAAGTTCATTTTTTTCAAAAGAATACCGACCTCCTTCGTTGTTGCTCTGGTGTTGCAAATGAAGGGTCCAATTTGGTCCTTTAACTTTAACTGATAGTGTTTCTTAGCTAACACAAAGTGCAGCTCATCCATGTTCATCATCTGCCTTATATACTCTAATGAAAAAATCCTAATTCTCACAAACTTAGGTAGCTTATATGGAGGAATCTCACATCCATATACTATGATCTCTGTATAGTTTTGATACAAGGACTAATCTCTAGTCTTTGTTTGCTTACTAAGTTGCAGAATTCTCTTGATTTCAGGTGAAATACAAGGAACAACATCATTATCAAGTAAGCATGAAACCATATATAGGAACTGATTTGTGTAATCACTGAAGGAAAATTCATTAGTGTTCGTCCTTACCAAGGAAGTCCAATGAATTACATATTGAGGATTACCATGTTCATCTAACTTCTGTAAAGGAAACTAAAATTTATCTACTTGAGGAAATAAAAATAAGTATATAAGTACTAACTGTTATTTAAAGACTACTTTAGTAGGAAACTTCAAGAATTGATCATCTAAAGATTATGACAGAAAATCACTATAATTGAAGATAATTTAGGGTTTTTCAGCTATTTGTTGGATAACATAATAAACAAGAAACCATTGAGAGAACTTGTCTAGTCATCTTTCGGGACATTGAGGAAGGGTATGGAGGATTTGTTCTTTGTAATCTTGCATTTTCAAGTAAAAATGTCTTGAAAATGTCAGCTTTTTGAGTGAAACTGAGTTTTTTATAGATTTCTATGAGGGGATCCACAGAAAAAGGGTGTAGAGGGACTGAAGATTTAACTTGAAGCATTTCGCATATAGACTTAGGGGATACTGTGAACGGAATATCATTGTATGAGCAATAATGGCTCTTTGACTTCAAATGTGCCTAAAATTACACCAAGCTACAAATTCTAGAATGGAATGAGTCTGAGGGAAGAGGAATTGAGGCAAGAAGGAGTCCCACATGGTCAATTCATCGCTAGCATCAGAGAATTTTTTTTTGGCCCAATTGTGCAATTCATAAAGATCGAAATCACACTGGATTTTCTTCAACTAGTTTAGAATTTCCTTTAGAAGAATGCATGTTGAAAATTTAATTAGGTAAGGATTGTCATTTTACCAAGTGATTAGCTGATTAATGCAGCAAGGAATGTTGTGTTTTTTATGCTGGTTGTACTGAACCTGTGCATGTAGCTCGTAGATGGTATACACAAAATAAATGGAGGTAAAGTGTATATGTTTTATTTACGCATGAGGATTAACCATTGACAACAAAGGGGTATTTATTGTGGGAAGGCAACAATCATGGTGGAGTGATTGGATAAATAATGGGTAATAAATAGACGAATGAGAGTTGGTCAAATGACAAAGGTGGAGTGGTATTTTATTTTTGGTGGGAGCAGAAATTGTCAATCAATGGTTTTCATTGAGGGTAGATGACAAATGGTGGAGAGGGGGGTTCCAAAATGGACAAGAGGAGGACACATTAACAATGGTAGTTTTTTTAATTCAATTTTTTGGATCCTCCCCTTTGTCCCCTTGGTCAAACATCAGAAACACGGGTGGGTTTGAAATGTTCCCTCAACCATTGATCTCAGCAAAGAACATTCCAATGGTCCAAAATAGCATAATTATTACAATAAACAAAAAAGTGTCAAATAAAACTTTATAAAAGAATTTAAATAGTGTCTAATTAATGTTTAAACTAATTAACAATTAATTAATAATATATATATGGCTGAATTTAGATTAACATGCCTTCTTCATGGAATTTATTTCTTTTTTCCTTTTTATTTTATTTTTCTATTTTTTTAATGTCCCTTTCCTTTTTCTCTTCTTCTTTTTCTTTATTATATAATATTTATATATATATATGAAAAAAATGTAGGATACAAGTAGTAAAACAGCTGATTTCTATTTTTAGCTAGATGCCTATCTAGTAATGTTTGAATTATTGTTTAAATTTAAAATTTTATTGAAATTTATAGAAATAATTTTCTAATTAATTTATATAAATAAAGGTAATAGTAATAAGTTTAAGTACTTAATTTCTAGGTTAAACATGGCATTGGGGTCTGAAATGTTCCCAAACCATTGATCTTAGGAGCAAACATCCCAACGGACCAAAATAGCATGATTATTATAATAAATGAAAAATGTCAAATCAGACTTATAACAAGGT
The DNA here is from genome assembly GCA_000404065.3 of Pinus taeda. Taxonomy (NCBI): domain Eukaryota; kingdom Viridiplantae; phylum Streptophyta; class Pinopsida; order Pinales; family Pinaceae; genus Pinus; species Pinus taeda. Next base: position 274,459 of record APFE030459678.1, on the reverse strand, counting down.
TAATTTGTCTGTAGTTTTTTAAATTTACTAGCAACTAATTTATAATAGATACGCGACATTTAGATTACATGCTGCTAATGGATTACTTTCTTTTACTTTTTTTCATTTATTTTTTTATATTTTTTATTTTATTTTTTTTATATAATATATATATTTATATATATATATAGATGCCCCAAGAGTTAGTTTAATTGGTCAAGGTCCAAAGGTTACAGGGCAATCCCGAAATCTCTTGGGGTCACGCCTTGTTATAGTTGAGGGCTCGTACACCTAGATTTTCCTCCTAACATAGCGCCCCCTGGTAACGGGAAGGTGTCCATGAACCACGCCAGAAATAAAAATAAATAAATATTATATATATATATAAATAATAAAATGTAAAATAGAAAGTAAGTTACAACAAGCCTTATCTATGTAAAGTTTAAATTACTCGTTAAAATTTGAAATTTATAGAAACGATTTCCTTAATTTATATAAATAAAGATGATAGTAATAAAGTTAAGTACTTAATTTCTATTCTAAACAAAATTTTATGATAATAGTAATAAGGTATAGTAGTTAATTTCTCTATTAAACACGATGAAGGGGGTGTGAAATGTTTCCTCAACGGTTGATCTAAACCGGGAACATCCTAATGGTCCAAAATAACATAATTATTACAATAAACGAAAAAATGTCAAATCAGACTTTATAAAAAGATTTAATTAGTAGCTAATTAATATTTAAACTAATTAACAACTTTTATATATATATCGCAGCCTTTAGATACTTTTATATATATATATCGCAGCCTTTAGATTAACGTGCCGCCTTCATGGGATTTATTTCTTTCTTCCTATTTTCTTTTATTTTCTATACTTTTTTATGTCACTTCTTTTTCTATATATAATGTGAAATACAAAGTATGTTACAACAAGTTTATTGATATTTTAGATAGATGCCTTATCTATGTATACAAAGTATGTTACAACAAGTTTATTGATATTTTAGATAGATGCCTTATCTATGTAATGTTTGAATTATTGGTTATAATTTGAAATTTATAGAAACGATTTCTTAATTTATTTAAATAAAGATAATAGTAGTAAGGTTAAGCACTTAATTTCTATGTTAAACACAGTTTTAAGATGATATTAATAAGGTATAGTTAATTTATCTATTAAACACCGTTTTAGAAATATAATGATGTTATGTTTAATTAAATTTTGAATAAAAAATCTAAAATGATTATATATTTTTTTTGTCCTTTTTAATTTATATTTCTCATCATAATTATTTTTCCTTAAGAGTTTTGTCTACTGCCCTTTTTTCGTTTGTGGATAGTCATGGAGTTTTAAAACATATCACAATAATATTGTGTCTTGTTATATCACAAATTACACATATATACTCCAGAGGGAAACACTTAAAAGGCATTGCATCATTCTGAAATTGTGTCTGAAGTAACATAAGAATTTTCATTTTATTCTATGGCAAATTATTGGAATCCTATTAATGGAATCAAATATATGATGTTATTTTTTTCCTTTTATTATATTATATAAATTAAAAAATATATTAAAAATAATTCACATATTGTAAAATTCATGTTCGAAAATATTTAATTAAGATTCATTTAGAATGTTGCATGCCTTTCTTAAAAATTGAGATTATATATTTGTTTTAATACTCAATAAGGCAAGAATGTTGTTTGTATAGTTGAAACCAGAAATATTTATAATGTTGCATTTTTTTTAAAATTATTTATAAAATTAGTATAGATTTATTTAAATTATGGATTTGATAGTGGTATTTAATATTTATTCATTTTTAGTGGGGCAAAACAATTTGATGGGCGAGAGCGCGAAATCTTGAGTAGTTGAACCCTGATGCACTGTATATTTTTTTTATGCTGAGAGGAATCTAAAAGATTCCTTTGGGTCCAAAAGTATCAGTGTCATAAGGGGATCATATTTATACTCTATTCTTTTGATTTTTTGCGACGAATCTGATGGTGTGGTCTTTTTAAGGTCATCCCTAGATTTGCAGGTATAAGGTGTAATTTTTCCATATGTTCATTTGAATTTGTTGAGATGAATAAAGATGCCTCCACAATTTCAGTACGGCTCGGAGATGTCGTCTACAATGAATGAACTCTGCTATCAAACTCTTTGCACACCTTATCTTCATGGTTACCTTTAAATTTTCCCTTATTTAAATTGTATGCAAATGTGGTTTTTCATACTGTTTCACACACAATTCTTCTAACATCACAAATGTAAAAATATCTTAGATAATGAGTGTTTGAGTATACTTGTTTATTTCTCGAAGGTTATGGACCATACGTCATCATCCAATCTTCCCAGAGAGATCAAACTCATACACATATTAGGGACATGCCTAACCTATTTCAATAAGATCCTTTGTCCATCCTTTGTCTCGATTTAGACATGTCACACTCCAAAAATATTACAAAAATGATTATTTCTTAAATGTACTCTACCATGATCACTCGCTTCATATGTAATTAAATTATTTTTGCATGTAGTCACACGCTGAGATACCCCATATTTAAGTACCTAATCACTGCTACTACTAGAAGTATATAAGTAGGGTTCTTTTATTGAAACAAGAAATAAGAAATCACTTTCAGAAGCTACAATAGTGGTCTCGCCTTCATTTTTTCTACTTGATTTTTATTTTTGTTGATTAATTTTTTTTATTCTTATATTCCTTCTTTCAAAAATAGAAATAATTTTTCTTATTTATTGCTTTTCTGCAATTAACACAAGTATGCCCCCCTATTCTTGATTTTGATTTTCCTCTTGATTTTGAACTCCCCTATCCGCTACGTCCAAATTTCCTTCCATAATCAGCTAAGATTAGAGCTTATCCTCCTTGGATTTCACAATTTATTTACATGACAACTCATCATTCATTGAACTACTACTAAAATCATCAAAATTTACCATCCTTGTAGATGCTGAAGTGCTCATTGATATTATCAAATTATCTGAACTACATCACATTGAAAAAATAAATAAGATGCCTTTTATTTAAGTGCTTAAAACAATTTTGACAGAGGCAAGCAAATTGATAAATATATTAATTTTTTTGATGAACAGAACCTTGTTCTAATATTTTTAGATTAAGAAAAGTAAATAAGGAAGATAATTAGGGTAGCGGAAGAAACGAAATGAGGGTTTTGAATAAGGAGCGATGGGTGTGAGCTGGTAACAATGGAGGGGTGAGGAGGGGGAGCTCTGTAGGTTTTAGCCCCATACAGAAATTACCTGCATACAAATTCTAAAACACAAAAAATAAACAATGTGAGATCACAACACATAAAACACATATACACAGAAATTTTCCACTAGATCCCAAAACTGGGACTACCAGCTTGATTTTTCACTATGTTCCTTTCATGGTTACAATATATTTATACATGCTGAAGCATCCAATACCATGGACCGAAAACCATCGCGTCTAATACCATGGACCAAAAAACCGTCACGTCCAATACAATGGAACGAAAAACTTCGCGTCCAGAAAACATGTACGAAAAGCATGCACAAAGCCATAGGTGGGTCGGACCAATCTAACATAGGGTCCAAAACCAAAATTTTTTGGGGCACTGCCCCGACCCCATAAAGTGGGGTTATGGGTGCCCTTCAAACCCCTTGTTAACTACGTGGAAAGAATATAACACAACCCAACATTCTCCCACTTGTTGCTTTCTTTGCACATGGGGAAACAAGAGAGCTTAGTTATATTCCCAGCCTTGAAATGCCCATTGTCTCTCTACACCAACAAAAGTTCTTACAGCTCATAGATTTTGTGAATGCATCTAGAGTATTCTTCAAAGTGTCCACCTTTACCAGCAACACCTTTTTTTCTTCTATCATATCCCTCACAAAATGATACTGAACATCAATGTGCTTTGTCTTTGAATGATATGCAGGGTTCTTTACCAAGAAAATTGCACTTCAGTTGTCACAGTCTATCCTTATAGCTTCTTGTATTAACCCCATACTTGAACACAATCTTTGCAACCAAACTGCTTCCTTTCTTGCATGAGTGGTTGCCATGTATTTTGCCTCTGTAGTTGATAGTGCTACTATAGATTGTTTCTTACTCATCCAACTGACTGCACCTCCAAATAGGTTAAACACATGCCCACTTGTAGATATTCTCTGATCCAGATCTCCAGACCAGTCTGCATCAACAAAGCCATGAATATCGAACACTTTGTCCAATCCTGGTCTTCCTTATTAGCATAGACCATAATCACTAGTGCCACGAAAATACCTGAAAACCCGCTTCACTGTTGTCCAATGCTCCTTTCCGGGTTTTGACATAAACCTGCTCAATACTCCCACTGCATGTGCAATGCTTGGTCTAGTACAAACCATTGCATACGTCAGGCTATCAACTGCACTTGCATATGGAACATGGGACATGTCCTCTTTCTCTTCTTGTGTCTTGGGACATTGTTCAGTAGATAACCTCACACATACAGGAATAGGAACCTTCACCAGTTTACTATCCTGCATATTAAACCTCTGCAATATTGTCTCAACATACTTCCTTTGGTTTAACCAGAGATTCCTCTTTTCCTGATCTCTTTTAATTTCCATGCCCAAAATATAGTTTGCAACAGCAAGATCTTTCATGTCGAATTTGGAGGACAATTGGGTCTTCAAATCCTGAATAATTTCTTTGTCATTTCCAACCACCAAAATATCATCCACATACAAGACTAGATAAATAGCATGGTCACGAATTAATTTAAAATACACACAGTGATCTTCTTTTCTTCTGGTGAAGCCAAGTCCCCATATAAATGTATCAAATTTCTGATACCACATCCTTGGTGAATGTTTCAACCCATACAGAGACTTCTTTATCTGGCATACCAGTTCTTTCTTACCATTCACTACAAAGCCTTCATGTTGCTTCATGTAGATTTCCTTTTCTAGATCCCTGTGAAGAAATGATGTCTTCAAATCCATCTCTTCTACCTCAAAATTAGAAGCAGTAGCAATAGATAAAAGTAATCTAATAGAAGTTACCTTGGCAACAGGAGAAAAAATATCACGAAAATCAATTCTCGACAGCTAGGAATAACCTTTTGTTACCAACCAAGCTTTGTATTTCTCCACATTTCCTTTTTCATTTCTCTTCTTTTTTAACACCCATTTGCTTCCAATGGGTCTCCTTCCAGCCGGCAACTCCACGAGAACCCAAGCCTCATTTTTGTGCAAAGATGCCATTTCATCAACCATGGCCTCTTTCTAGAGTTTTACACCATATGAATCTACTGCTTCCTTCACAGTTATGGGATCGTCATCAGTAATAGATAAAGCAAAATTTGAATAGAAAGTAGATGGACTATACCTTTCGCGTTGCCTTCTTTCTCGAACTGATCTTCTCATAGACGGAGTTTGTGGCTCTTCATCTTCTGATTTCCCTTATGCTGTAGAGTCTGATTCTTCCTCCTTTAGCTCAAACTCTATTTTCATATGTTACTTTCGTTGGACTTCATGTAATAACCTCTTTCACCTCTCTAAACACCACATCTCGGCTATACACAACGTTCCGTGTGACTAGGTTCCAAAGCTCATAACTCTTTAAACCATCCTTATACCCAATAAAGATGCACTTTTCAGATTTATTATCCAACTTGATTCCTTTCCCCTTTGGAACATGTACATATGCATCACATCCAAATACCCTCAGATGTGAAAGAGAGGGTTTCTTACCAGCCCATACCTCTTGTGGAGTCTTATCCTCCAACGCTTATCAAGGTGACCTATTGGCCAGGTAACATGCACTAACCACCGCCTCTGCCCAGAATTCTTGTCCTAACTCGGCACCACTGAGCATGCTTCTTGCCCTTTCCATCAATGTTTTATTCAATCTTTCTGCAACTCCATTTTGTTGAGGTGTATATGGAGTAGTCTTTTGCCATGCTATACCACACTTCTTACATAATTCTTCAAATTCCTTACTACAAAACTCTCCATCATTATGTGTCCTCAACACCTTTATTTTCTTCTTTGTCTGGTTTTCCACCAGAGCCTTAAATTCTTTAAACCTGTCAAAGACTTTAGATTTCTTCTTATGGAAATATATCCATGTATTCCTTGAGAATTCATCTATAAATGATACATAGTACACAGACTTACTGAGTGACGAAACCTCCATATGTCCAAACACATCACTATGCACAAGTTCTAATATTTGTTTCGCCCTCTTACTACCAAAGGGGAAACTCACCCGATTCTACTTCCCATATACACAATTTTCACAGAAATCAAAATCCATAGAGCTATTGCTCATACATTATACCATACCTTTACCATGAATTATCTGAAGGCGCTTTTCTCCAATATGTCCAAGCCTTTGATGCCACAGCATGGTCTTCTCTCCAGAGACCACTACATTTTTTGCTCCACTTTCAGGAACCAGAGAACTATTGCACCCATCAATAACAGTGCTACCTTGCAGATTGTATAGAGTTCCAATCCAAACTCCTTGCATCAATACCAGTGCTCCCCGAACCATCCTGTAGGTATCCTTCTCAAACATTTTTCTACACCTGCATCATGCAACTTGCTAACAAAAATCAGACTTTTGGCTAATGCAGGAATATGTAGAAAACCTAGAAGCATTCTAACCCTTCCATCTTGCAACTTCAACTTTACCTTTTCATGACCAATGATTCTAGCCTTCCTGTCATCCCCCAAGAAGACATAACCACCATCATATTTCTCATACTCACAGAACCACTCCCTATGGGGAGTGAAGTGAATGGATGCACCTGAGTCAATCAACCATGCCACATGATCTACATGTGTACTTGAAGAAACCAAGTACACATCCCCACCTTCGTCTGAGGTGGTTTTTGCCTCTGCAGAAGGAGCCTCATCAGGTCCCTTTCCATTGTTAGGAGCATTAGATTTATAGTCCCTTTTGTAGTGCCCTTCCTTTCCACATTTCTAGCACACCACCTTTACAGGCTTTCCTAGAGATTTAGATATCCCTTCAAATTTAGATCTCCCACTCGATGACTTATTTTTGTTTCTGTCTGGGTCCACCCTTGTACAGACAAGGTACCACCATTTTGGCTCTCCATATTTTTCTGTCTCATCTCCTCTGTGAGCAAGGATGACGCTATTTCATCAAAATGCAAGGCAGTTGCATTACTACCTATTACAATAACTAGACTATCCCACGAATATGGTAGAGAACACAACAAACTAATGCACTTATCCTCATATGAAATTTTAATATAAACAGATGATAACTAACTTACCATAGTGTTAAATGCATTCAGATGCTCTTTCACCAAGTCTCCATATTTCATCATCAGGTTATACAACTTTTTCCATAGGAACAATTTATTCACAAGAGACTTAGATTGCTATAAAGTCCATAACTTTTCGCACAAAGCCTTTGTCGTAGCTTCCCCTGATACATTCAGCAATATTAATTCTGAGACACATAATCGTATTGTGCTCTTTGCCTTCTGATCCAACTTCTTCCACTCTTCATCAGACACTCCCATTTGTTTAGTACCTGGATCTATCGCGATCCGCTGGTCTTTAGCCGCCAACAAATCCTCCATATTCAGTTTCCACAACTTAAAACCCTGACCATTAAATTTCTCCATCTCTATCTTTCCACTGCTCACCATCTTCTTTCACCACCAGAATTGATCTCGTAGATCTCCCATTGAACAAGGTCTACCACAGGCCCGAGCGAAACCTCTCAGCAACAAAGGCGTCCCCTTAAAGCCAAAACAACTTTGATACCAAATGTAGGTTTTAACCCCATATACAAATTACCTCCATACGAATTCTAAAACAAAGAAAATAAACAATGCAAGATCATAAGACACAAAACACATATACACAGATATTTTCCCCTGGATCCCAAAACCGGGACTACGAGCTTGATTTTTCATTATGTTCCTTTCAATTTTACAATACATATTTATACATGCCGAAGCATCCAATACTAGGGACCAAAAGCCATTGCATCCAATAACATGGACCGAAAAACCATCGCGTCCAATACCATGGACTGAAAACCATCGTGTCCAAAAAACATGTGCAAAAATCATGCATAAAACCATAGGTGGGTCCACCCAACCTAACATAGAGTCCAAAACCAAAATTTTTATGAGTGCCCTTCAAACCCCCTGTTAACTATGTGGAAAGAATATAACACAACCCAACAAGCTCCACTCCCTCCTACAGTCATGTAGTTGTGAATAGAATCAAGGATGCTAGTTTGAATTGATTCAAGAAACTAATGGAGGCAGAAACAGAGAAGATAAGAACAAAAAAGCCGGAAAGCATCAAATCCCATGAATAGGAAGAGAGTCATGAGGAAGTTAGAAGAGAGAAAAGAACAAGAGACAGTAGTCAGAGAATTGAGCACAAGATTGTGACAGGACCCTGCAAACCCAGTTCAAGCATTAAACCTCAGGCTGTCTTAAATGATCCAGTGCTACAAGTGCACAGGGATCACATGGCGGCATACACTGTTATATGCAAATTTATGGGAATATGGCCAACAGAGAAGGCTTTGCACACATGGATAAGAAACCACTGGAAACCAAAGGGAGAAATAAACCTTCATCTTGGGTCCAAGGGTTTCTTCATAATGGTTTTCACAAACCTAGAGGATAAAGACAAAGTGTTTGAAGCAGGACCATATTTCTATGTTGCTGCAGGGCTCTACATGTGACCATGGGTGATGAATTTTGTCCAGGAGTGAGAAAAATTCACATTGGTACCGGTATGGATAAGACTCTATTCCCAGCCTTTAGATTATTTGCTTCCAAAATCCTTAAAAGCAATAGGTAATAAACTAGGTCATTTTTTTAAAATACCAAATGTGACTCTTCAAGGTAAATATACCTCCTTCACCTCCATATGTATTGAAATGGACCTGTTGGGAGCAATTTTGGACAAAATCATTCTAGAAGTATATGATGAAAAATGGGTACAGGTAGTGGAGTATGAACATGTCCCATTTAGATGTCGTAAATGTCATGAACACAGGAACCTCTTCAAAGACTGCCCACTCAACAAACTAGAGGACAATATGAAAACCAACACAGGCAAAGATCTTGAAGGCTTTACCAAGATGGTAGGCAAAGGGAAAGGAGGAAAAAATTACCAAAAGAAAACTAATGAGGTTAAGCAACCAAGTCATAACAATTTCAAGACTTTAGAAGAAGAAGGTGGCAACACTGAAATAAAATAGGCATCAAAGAATAATCCTGTAGAGAAGGGAAAAGATGGTAGCATGGTGGACATACATGAAAAAAAAAACTATAGGAGGATCTGCCAAGCACTATGGAACTTGGAAGGGACCATGATATGACCTAAGTGAAGTTGGCATGGAGGACCACAAACTACAAAAGATTCTTGAGAGGTAGAATCTTGATCTGGAAAAGTTCCTAGAGCAGGGAACCACCAAAGGTGTTGATTCTCTACCACAAGAGGAGTTTGACAAAGTGAAACATCTCTTCCTCTAGAGATCTCAAGAAAAGGGTTCTAGAGTCAAAAGGAACCATGATAGCCAGGAAAATAGAGGGGTAAAATCGATGGAGGTAACATCGTGAATCTCTTCCAAGAATCCAGGCAGGAAAAGAGGAAGGAAGAGATAGAATGAGCTGCTAACAGAGTGTGGGAAACTCATGATTCACTCAGGAAAGATGAAATATCTTACTAGTTACTCATTTACAAACCCTTCATAATGAATCTCAAAACCTGGAACATTAGGGGTCTAGGAAGTAAAATAAAACAAAGAAATCTCAACAATAGAACAAAATAAGGAAAACCAGATATGATGTTCATACAGGAAACAAAATGTTCAATAGACAACATCAGAGAGATACATAGCAGATGGATTATTAAGTACGAGTATTTAGAAGTTAAAGCAAACAACATAGTAGGAGGGATTCTCACTCTTTGGAACCCCCAGAAACTTGGAATATTGATTGTTGAAGCATCCAAGAACTACCTTTCGATGGTTATCCAACCTTTGGGTGACAAGGAACTCGATATGATCATGAATGTATATGGTCCTCAAAAACTTGAAGACAAACTCAAGCTTCTCACCTCACTGGAGGAGCTGAGAGAGAGAGACATCCTGTTATGCCATAGATTCTGGGAGGGGACTTTAATATGATCATATCTTTTACAAAAAAAAAGAGGAAGGACTAGAATACTAGGCAGAGACTCCATTGTCTTCAATAACTTCCTAAACGACGTCAGGCTGGTGGATACGAAGGCAATAAATGGCACCTTCACCTGCAATAATAAGAGGGGAGGGGCTTCTCAAATTTCCTCTAAACTAGATAGATTCATAATCTCGGAGGACCTCTTTCTCACTGGCCTTGACTTGACTACTTTAATCGTTCCTTTTGGAGCCTCGGATCACCACGCTATCCATATTGAAGATTTTTTTGTAGTCACTCCGTGGAACAGACCTTTTAGGTTTGAAAATCTCTGGCTCACTCACCCTGACTTCATCACTAATATTGGAAAATGGGGGGTGGAAGACATGCCCGTTCAAGGCATGAAGATGTTTCTACTGCAACAGAGACTAAAACACATAAAACTCAGGCTTAAGGAATGGAACAAAAATGTGTTTGCAATATTTTCAAGGCTAAAAGAGAAGTTGAACAAAAACTATACGGAATTAACCAAATCCTCATCACAGATGGCTTTACCAAGGAAAGGAAAACGAAAGATAACTCTCTTCAATAGTAATGGGAGAACATATACCAGCAAGAGGAGATCTTTTGGAGATAGAAATTGAGAGTGTAATGGATTAAAGAAGGGGAAATAAATACAAAGCTTTTTCACGTGTCAACCATGGATCACAGGAAACATAATGGGATTGTAAAACTTAGAGATACTCAAGGTAAAGATCTAAGTGTCCACAAATAAATGGAATCTGCTCTGGTACAATATTTTCAAAGCATAGCAGAGGAGCCTCTCTCAGATGGATCACAATTTATAAATAGCTTCACACAGTACATTCCAAAACTAGTAACTAGGGAAGATAATTACAATCTCAACAGGCCAGTGACTGAAGAGGAGGTCAATGAAGTCATCAAAGAGATGTAAAATGGGAAAGCTCTAGGCCTAGATCAGTTCAATGTAGACTTCTTCAAAACATGCTGGGAAATAGTCAAACAAGATATCCTTGATGGTGTGGAGGACTCGAGAAAATCTAAAATAGTTTTGAGGGCGCTCAATACGTCTTTCATAGCCTTAATTCCAAAGCAGGAAAAACCTATGACACCAGATAGATTTAGACCCATAGCTTTATGGAATTTGGTGTACAAAATTATTTCTAAAGTAATTACAAATAGACTCAAGCACCTTCTTCCAAATCTTGTGTTTGAGGAGCAAACTAGATATGTGGAAGGAAGGAAAATTCTCAATAACACCATTCAAGCTCACGAGGTGGTTCATTCCCTCAAGAGAAATAAGCAAGTGGGTCTGATCATATAGCTTGACCTAGCGAAAGCTTATGATAGGCTAAGTTTGTTGTACATCAGGGAAGTACTAAAAGCATATGGCTTCGACCACAACTGGATAAGATGGGTAATGGCCCTTGTTACCATGGCTAATTTTTCAATGCTACTTAATGGCTTTCCATCCAGAACATTGAGGCCTTCGAGAGGCCTCAGTTAAGGAGATCTGTTCTCCCCCTTCCTCTTTATTCTCATGATGGAAGGATTAGGCAAAGCGATCAAATCAGCCAATGTGGAAGGAAGAAACCAAGGTCTCAAACTAACCTCGAATGGGCACACCTTGACTCATCAACAATTTGTGGATGATACCATGTTGCAGGGTACACACACAGTCAAGGAAGCTAAACATTTCAAACAAATCTTGAAATATTTTGCTATGGCTATTGGTCAGAGGTAAGTCTTGTAGGTTTTAGCCCTGTACAGAAATTACCTTCATACGAATTCTAAATCACAGAATAAAATAAAAATGCAAGAGAATAACACATAAAACACATATACACAGATATTTCCCATTGGATCCCAAAACCGGAACTACCATCTTGATTTTTTTCATTATGTTCATTTCAATGTTATAATACATATTTATACATGCTGAAGCATCCAATACCATGGACCGAAAACCATTGCGTCTAAAACAATGGACCAAAAAACCATAGGTAGCTTCACCCAACCTAATATAGGGTCCAAAAAACATTTTCCCGGGGCGCTGCCCCGATCCCCGTACAGGGGGGCTACTCGCCCCCCTCTAACCCCCTGGTTCACTACGTAGGTTAGTCGTGGAAAGAATATAACACAACCCAACAATCTCCCACTTGTTGTTTTCTTTCTGCAAGGGGCCACATGAGACCTTAGTCATTTTTCCAGCGCTGAAACGCCCATTGTTTCTCTACACCAAGAGAACTTCTCAAAGCTCACAGTTTTTCTCAATGCATCTGTAGTATTCTTCAAATTGTCCACTTTTACCAGCAACACCTTTTTATCTTCTATCATATCCCTCACAAAGTGATACTGAACATAAATGTGCTTTATCTTTGAATGATAAGCAGGGTTCTTTGCCAAGAAAATTGCACTTTGGTTGTCACAGTCTATCCTTATAGGTCCTTGTACTAACCCCATACTTGAACACAATCTCTGCAACCAAACTACTTCCTTTCTTGCATGAGTGGCTACCATGTATTCTGCCTCTGTAGTTGATAGTGCCACTATAGATTATTTCTTACTCATCCAACTGACTGCACCTCCAAATAGGTTAAACACATAC
>APFE030459678.1:205144-260036 GCA_000404065.3 Pinus taeda | reverse complement strand
CTTTGGAACATGTACATATGCATCACATCCAAATACCTTCAGATGTGAAAGAGAGGGTTTCTTACCAGTCCATACTTCTTGTGGAGTCTTATCATCCAACGCTGATGAAGGTGATCTATTGACCAGGTAACATGTAGTATCCATTGCCTTTTCCTAGAATTCCTGTCCTAACCCGGCACTACTGAGCATGCTTCTTGCCCTTTCCGTCAACGTCTTGTTCATTCTTTCTGCGACTCCATTTTGCTGAGGTGTATATGGAGTAGTCTTTTGCCATGCTATACCACACTTCTTACAAAATTCTTCAAATTCCTTGTTACAAAATTCTCCACCATTATCTATCCTCAGCACCTTTATCTTCTTCTCTGTCTGATTTTCCACCAGAGCCTTAAATTCTTTAACCTGTCAAAGACTTCAGATTTCTTCTTAAGAAAATATATCCATGTATTCCTTGAGAAGTCATCTATAAATGATACATAGTACATAGACTTACCGAGTGATGGAACCTTGATAGGTCCAAACACATCACTGTGCATAGGCTCTAATATCTGTTTTGTCCTCTTACCACCAGAGGGGAAACTCACCCGATTCTGCTTCCCATATACACAATTTTCACAGAAATCAAAATCCAGAGAGCTATTACTCACACATTCTAACATACCTTTACCATAAAGTATTCGAAGGTCCTTCTCTCTAATATGTCCAAGCCTTTGATGCCACAGCATGGTCTTCTCTCCATAGACCACTAGATTTTCTGCTCCATTTTTAGGAACCATAAAACTATTGCACCCGTCAACAATAGTGCCACCTTGCAGCTTGTATAGAGTTCCAATCTGAACTCCCCACATCAATGCCGGTGCTCCTCGAACCATCTTCCAGACATCCTTCACGAACACTGTCTTTACACCTGCATCATCCAACTGGCTTATAGAAATCGGATTTCTGGCCAATGCAGGAATATGCAGAACACCCGGAAGGGTTATAACCCTTCCACCTTGCAACTTCAACTTTACTTTTCCACGATCAATGGTTCTAGCCTTCCTATCATCTCCTAAGAAGACATCACCACCATTGTATTTCTCATACTCACAGAACCACTCTTTATGAGGAGTAAAGTGAAAGGATCCACCTGAGTCAATTAACCATGCCTCATGATCTACATGTGTACTTAAAGAAGCCAAGTACACATCCCCACCTTCATCTGAGGTGGTTTTCGCCTCTGTAGAAGGAGCATCATCAGATCCCTTTCCTTTATCTGGAGCTTTAGATTTACAATCCCTTCTAAAGTGACCTTCCTTTCTACATTTCCAGCACACCACCTTTATAGGTTTTCCTGGAGATTTAGATCTCCCTCTAGATTTAGATCTCCCACTCGATGACTTATTTTTGTTTCTATTCAGGGACCATCCTCGTATAGACAAGGCATCACCATTATATTTGTCCATAGTTTTCCATCTCATCTCCTCCGTCAATAAGGCTGAGACTATTTCATCAAACTGCAAAGAAGTTGCATTGCTACCTATTGTAATAACCAGACTATCCCACGAATATGGTAGAGAACACAATAGATGCACTTATATTCATCTGAAATTTTAATATCAACAAATGAATAAGTGACTTACCATAGTATTAAATACATTCAGATGCTCTGTCACCAAGTCTCCATCTTTCATCCTTAGGTTATACAACTTTTTCCACAGGAATAGTTTATTCACCAGAGACTTAGATTGGTATAAAGTCCCTAACTTGTCCCACAGAGCCTTCGCTGTAGCTTCCCCTGATACATTCAGCAATACTGAATCTGAGACACACAATCGTATTGTGCTCTTTGCCTTCCAATCCAAGTTCTTCCATTCCTCATCGGTCACTCCCGTTGGTTTAGTACTCAGATCTACTATGATCCACTAATCTTTATCCACCAACAGATCCTCCATCTTTAGTTTCCACAACTCAAAACTCTGACCATTGAACTTCTCAATCCCTATCTTTCCGTTGCCCACCATCTTCTTTCACCACTAGAATCGATCTCGCAGATCTCCCACTGAACAGGGTCTACCACAGGCCCGAGAGAAACCTCTTAGCAACAAAGGCATCACCTTGAAGCCAAAACAGCTCTGATACCAAATGTAGGTTTTAACCCCGTACAAAAATTACCTGCATACGAATTCTAAATAACAGAATAAAATAAAAATGTGAGAGCATAACACATAAAACACATATACACAGAGATTTCCCACTGGATCCCAAAACCGGGACTACCAGCTTGATTTTTTTCATTATGTTCCTTTCAATGTTACAATACATATTTATACATGCCGAAGCATCTAATACCATGGACCGAAAACCATTGCGTCCAAAACCATGGACCAAAAAACCATAGGTAGGTTCACCCAACCTAATATAGGGTCCAAAAAAAAATTCCCCGGGGCACTGCCCCGGACCCCGTAGAGGGGCGTTACCCGTCCCCCTCTAATCCCCCCATTCACTATGTTGGTTAGTCATGGAAAGAATATAACACAACCCAACAAGTCTCAAAAACTCAAAAATTTTCTTTTTTAATACTGGCATTGCAATTTAGAGAAATATCTCCAAAATTCTTGGCTTTCAAAGAGATCAACTACCCTCCAGATACCTAGGAATACCTCTCATTGACAAACCTCTGAGTAAGGAAGTTTGTGAGCTAGTGACAAGTAAACTACAAGACAAAATAAAAAAATTGACAGGTAGATCTTTGAATTTAGCAGGATGGCTAGTGCTTACAAAGTTTGTCTTGCAAACCATCCCCATCTTCATGTTTTCATCTCTTCCTGCCCCAAAAGGAGTTTTACAACACATAAAGAACATCTAAATATATTTTCTTTGGGGCAGAGAGGAAGAGAAAAGGCAATGGGCTCTGGTAGCTTGGGAAACGCTTTGCAAACCCAAGACCCATGGAGGTTTAGGACTTTGTGACCCAGAAACCCTAAGCAATGTTTTGGGGGAAAATTTTTGGTGGAGATGGCTAAAGGAAACAAGAACTCCTTAGGCCAAGCTCTACGAATAGAAGTATGAAAATAACTGGCAAGAAAGGGATCATATTCAAATGATAGGGATCATCAAGCGCTCCCACATTTGGAACAATGATTGGTAGAATAGAGACATTGTTCAGAAGCATAGTTTCTAGGAGACCAGAGATGGAAACCTAGCCTTGTTTGGGAGGATAACTGGCAGTCAGAGCCTAACCTATGTACAGAAGAACTAGACATTCTCAAGAATGACACTGATAATAAAGGGCTGCTCAAGGTAAGTGACTTCTGGGATCAGACAAGGGACAATGGAAAATGTAGAACATGAAAGGACCTAGTATATAATGAAGAGACCCCTTTTAAGGCCCAGGCAAAAGCTCTTGCAGTGATCCTGAAACAGAGAAAGATTTTGACTTCAACGTCATCTGACCAACTAAGATGGGGAAGAAACAACGAAGGCAACTTCAACCTCAAAGAAGCCAAAATAATTTCTACTGGGGTTGAGTTTCAAGACCCTGATAAGATATCGAAGGACCTATGGCTGAACTTGCACTAGATGAAAATAAAATTGTTCATGTGGTTGGTGCATCATAAAAAAGTTCTGACTTGGGAAAATCTTAGAAAAAGTGGTTTAGCATGTCCATCTAGATGATAGTTGTGTGGTCTACAAGAAGAAATGACGGATCACCTTCTCAATATCTGCCCTTTAACCTCATCCTTGTGGAATTGGGTAGCCTCAATCTTCAAGAAAACTAATAGAGACAAATACAACATCACTGGCACTATGATGAATTGGAGGAGAGACTTCTCAGAAAATGAAATAGTCAACAAAGCTTGGACTTTGGTACCGGGTTTCTTGATCTGGGATGTATAGAAAGAACGCAGCAATAGGATTTTCAAGAACAAAACTGGCTCAACCCAGAGCATCATAGCTCAGATTTTAAGACAGCTCAAGGAAACTGTGAGCACCCTTCTAAAGCAACCCCCCGAGAACCCTCCTCCAAACTAGGATTTTCTTATTCTTTTACATCTTGGTCTCTAGTCTGCTATTCCCCAGGGCATAATAAAGATCGTAAAAGATCCAATAGTGTGGAAGGACTTCTAGCAACTGCCCCCTCATCGATTTTTGAAATTTAATATAGATGGGGCCTGTAAGGGAAACCCTGGGCTTGCTAGTTATGGAGGAGTCATAAGAGATGAGCAGGGAAACATAAAAGTCATATTTCATAGTCATTTGGGGAATGCCACTAATAACATGGCAAAACTCATGGCCCTAGAGAAATGCCTAGAAATCTTGATTGAATCCAATCTACAAAATACCATCATAGAGGCAGAGTCTGAATTCACAATTAATTTGGTCAAAAAGATAGGCAACGACATAGCACCAGAAAAAGTACCAAAGCATCATCGGTTATTACAGGTTGATCAACATATACAATCCCATCTAAGAACCCTAAGAACACTCATATTTGTTCATGTGCACAGAATAGCCAAAGTTTAGTGGATCATCTCGTGAATCAGGGAGTGCTCTGTACAAGAGATAAGAGAAGCTATGCGTGGGAGTTGACACCATCAGGGAATATGGACGAGGACTGTCACAAACAAGTGATCGCAAATAGGGAGTATTGTCAATTTATGAAAGAAAAGCAGCAAATCGACCAATGGAGACATGGGAAAATGAACCAATAATAGGAAAGAAGCAAGGGGTAAATAGTAGGCAAGTTGACAGGTAGCCGATCGATGATGGCAGTGAGCACCAGCATCCAACAGATTTCAGACAGATAGATGCACGAACGATATCCCATAAAATAGACCCAAAAAACTACAGAGCGATGATTTAGGCCTCCCATCAGGTCTGATTGGAAAAATAGAGAGTGAGCGTGTTGCTAGCCCGAAAAAATCTCTAGACCGTCGGGCTGACAGGGGCCGGATCGCACAGTAGTCGAGCCATAAAACTAATAGAGGGATAATCCACAAATTGGACCAAATTTTTTATAGAAATATGGTTTTAGTTTATCATCAGGTCCAAAAGGCAATTAAGGAGTGGGTTAGTTGCTTGATCTAGAATCAATTATAGACCATCGGATCTTCGAGAGCTTGATCACTCGATCATTAGGTTGCCAAGTCAACCACAGGTTAAGGCCTATTTTTAGTCACTCACTATTGCTTTGTGGGTCATAAGATATGTGTGCCGTAGGATTTTGTGGGTTGTAGGTTATCTGGGCCCTCGTCATTAAGAGCTATCGAGTTCTTTGTACCTTAGAACTTTTCAAATTTACCTTTCGGGTTAGGTTGGAAGGTAGGTTTTCTAGAGTGAAGCTTTGAGAATGAGCAATCCGTTGGTGGTTTAAGTATCATTCCTTTTGTATTTTTGTATGAGTCAAGTATGGGGTTGTGTCAACCCAGTTGTTTGCTGAGTGTTCAAAGTGCTGGTGTTGCTGTTCTTGGCTCCGTTAAAAAAGTGTACATTATGTAATATTTTCTTGATTAATGGAAGGCTCTGCCCTACCCTTATTAGATCAAAAAGAGATAAATATATTAATTGTTTTCAAATTCTCTAGAACTGAAGCACCCTCTTTATCTTAAGGTTATACAGCTTATTCACCAAGAAGACTTTATTTGGTGTTGTATTATTCTCATACCATTTATTGTAATGTATGCAACTCCTTCTTTAACGTTGAAGGAATAGAGTACCAAACCACTCTGGTACGATCTGTAACATACCAGAATGGGGTAAGCAAAAAAAAATATGTTTTTAAGTAGACCATCTATTCAATCTTATTCAATTTGTCAATAGGCCGAAGTCAAGAGTCATCAAAGTTAGTGTGACATATTAACGACGGACATGTAGTCAATGTAAACCAAAAATGTGCTTCCACACAACTTAGGAAATATATATATATATACATATATATATGTATGTATGTATGTATGTATGTATATGAAGATTGAGGTGTTCTCATGTGCTCATATTTGTTGAACAAGATCGATGGTTTGGATTAGTTCTCGATGCAGCTAATAGTACACGACATCACATCACTTGTTGAAATTAATGGATGAGGTGGTCTTGAGAGGCAGTTTGAAAAATCTACTCATCACTTTAATTGACGGCTCATATGTAGTATGAAGTCACTCTCCTTAGTTTCCAAAAATCACTCGGGATCCATGCGTTGTCAACTAAGCTAAGCTAACTACTCATCAAATCCATGTTGTCTTTATCAGGTAACTACTCTCATCGGGTTTCAGAGTCTTTGTTAGGGTCCAACACAGATTCACAGGTTTCCCCACAATACGTCCACCTCACGTCCACATCAATGGAGTTCAAATCAAGGACAAGGCTTTCCAAAATTTTCTTTGTGGGGGTTGAATCCCTAACTTGTCAACACCAAATACTACATCCCACACTCTATCGGTTGAGAGATCTAGGGAATGGGATTATTTTTGTCACTGTCTCTTGACATTCCTTGGTTCCAAAGCTCTATAGGAATGCATTTCTAATAACTTATGAGGCACCAAGGTTCTAGGCCTTCTGGGATTCTAGACTTCGGGTTTTTGGCCCTCGTGACAGAGAAATTGTCTATCATCCTGCACACCATTAACTGATGATCCTTATGCTTGCAACTCTAAAATAAATCAATTAATAATAGGTTACAGGACTCCAAAATCTAGGATTCCCCACTACCAGGGTGATATCATTATGACATTGTCCATGCCACATGTGAACCTGTGAGAGGTCTATGTGTCACCTACATATGGCCTTTGGGTACCTAAAAACCCTATAACTACTTTCCACATGTATACTAGCATGTCAAGCTCATGTCACCTATGGACAATATTGTGTTGCACACATCCCCATGGAATTCCTTGACCCTAGATATTGAATCTCGAATTAAATTCAGTTTGCATTTAGCTACAAGTTTTCGGGTTCTGAGACTCCTAGGACTTCCGAAATTCTCATATTTTCCTTTCACAGATCCTGTATCCCGACACTCTCATTTAATTCCAAATTCACAATTAGTTACAAGATTCCAGGGTCAACCTAGATGGTAGTTCTCCAACATAAATTTTCCATTACAGGATCTCTCTATTGATGATCTTAGGTCCGTTAAGTGACAAACTTACCCATGATTAATTAATTTATGTTATGGTATCAAACCATCCACGACGTTTCTAGCCACATCATCATTCTCCCACCCAATTGTATGAAGGGAAAATATCACCCCTCCAATAGGAATCCTTCCCACCTAAGGGTCTCATATGCAAGGGCTAGGTTATCAAAACCTTTTTTATAATATCAGGCTTCACCCTTTATGTCACAATAAATCATTTTCCTTATCATCATCACCATGACTTGTCACGGGTCATCGATCCTACGTCATGCGATGGCTTAGATAAGGATCTTTGCAATCTCCCCAAAAACGAGTTCTACTGCTCCACATGCTTCCTCAAATTAATCTTCTCAATTGCAGATTTGTCTCAAAGGTATGGTAAACCACTAGATCTACATCAAGATTTTGCTACTCTTATAATGTCAATATAAGGAGTTCCATGCTATTACCCCTCTTAAGCTTGGGTGATAGCTTCTTTGGTGAATTCCCAGCCCATGGGGCTTCCCTCACTTTGGTTAAGGAATTCCTCAAATTGTGGCATAGGCACTACTACGTCTATTACCTACCACGGGATTAGTGCATTATTCCAATAGCTTTCTACCTTGCCTACCACATGCTAATGGTTCCATAACTCATGCTAAATTTTCGAGCAGACCCTTGGCAGTAAACTGAACCAACATGTGCCTGACCAACAATGCAAAGACAACACTTACATATCTCTAACCATTAAGGTAAAGTTGTAGTACATTTAGATAAAGTTGTAGGGCTTGATTATCCCTAGCGAAACTCCCCTTGAAACTCATAGATTTAAATAATGAATCTATACAAGTGAGGATAGTTTTAGATAGAGGAGGAATGACCTATTATACAGTTATTGTGAACCCAACGTTTCGGACTACCAAGTGAGTCCATCATCAGGAGATGCGTCAATAGATATTCACGAGATCTTAATGATGTATCCAAGGGCTATTTATGCATGACATATACATATATATGTTCTTAAAGAAATGAATGAAAATAGGTTCACCATTATCCTACTAGATATTTATTTAATTAAGTAATTAATTATTAAATAACTAGTAGGATAATGGCCGGCCTATTTTCTTATTCATTTTCTTTAAGAGCACACACACACACACACACACACACACACACACACACACATATATAACCCTTCGATACGTCAATAAGATCTGGTGAATATCTATTGACGCATCCCCTGATGATGGACTCACTTGGTAGTCTGAAATGTTGGGTTCACAATAACTCTATAACAGGCCATTCCTCCTCTATCTAAAACTCATAGATTTCTTTGCTAGTGTCTCAACAACTTGTAAGAAAATACATGTTTTGTAAGAAAATATTAACTCTAACCAACAAAGGGTCCTCTATGTAACTGTATATTAATAAATCATCTTACAAGGCACTATTTTTGAAGGGTCATTTCATGCTCCCATGGATTTGATTATGGCCTATCACATATCATGGAGTTATTTTACTTTTATTAATGCATTATTCTTATCAAAATTAAGAATTTCATTTAGATTTAGGTGCAATTCAACTCTATAGCTTAGAAATTATTATAATATGGTTTATTCCACCTCTTATGCATTACATACACTGTGTTTGTCATAAATTGGTTATCACATACATTTTTCTTATAGATCTAAGCACAGACACATATACATGTATAATCAACACATGTATCATTGGAATTTTCCAACCAATATTCACCACATATACAAGCATTAATAGCACAAATACAGTCCCTAAATCCATAACTATTATTAACAACAATACAACATGCTTAGTTAAGGGTAAGAAAACATACACATATACTTATATTCAAGTTTGTAGGGAATCTCAGTCTGGGATGAGGACTCTCCACCCGACCTTAAACAACTACAAGCACTTTTACCTGAAGCTATCACCTCTGACCCAGATTCCAAATTCTGACCGGGGGGGGTGCCTTCTTCTAGGACTACACACTAGCTACCAATTGAAACAAGGACTCCAAAGGACCTCCTTCCTCAATCACACTAGCTGATTGCTTCTTTCTCTACTAGCACAGGGAGTCTAGAGGTACCCCACCGCACACCCAAGTGTGTCTACAATGATTATCCCCCTTCTATGGAGTTCACAATCCACTATACCAATAGGGAAATATCAAAAAGTCTTTGATTAAGTCTTCCTCTGCTTCAGCTTTACGATGGCCTCTCCCAAGTTGTTACAAGGCTTTAGGGTATTCTATCTCAACCCAAAGCCTCTAGGGGACCCAAACTATTACAGGGATCCAGATATGACATCCCAACCCACAACCTCCAGGGATTCAGGTTGTTACAGGGCTCCTAAGACCTCTATCTCAACACACAGCTTCCCAGGACCCAAGATGTTATAGTGCTCCAAGGATATTATCTCAACTCATATCCTCTAGGGACCGGAAGTAGTTATAGAGATTTAGAGATTAGAAATTCAACCCATAGCATATAAGGATAGATAATTAATCCCCTTCTCTTATATTCTCTTTAGTGTTGCATGTTGAAACATTCTCCAGGAGGTTTCATTCTAATCCCCTTCTTAGTCTGCCTAAAAAAAAAGGTCTTTGTTTCCTTGCTGTGAGGAGCTCATATGGGTCTCTCCCAATGGAAAGGTATCCTCTGTTTGAATGGGTCTCCCCTACTCAGATATTGTGTGCCTCCTCTTTTTCCCCGTGCCTTATGTTGTTCAAATTCCCTCTTCCTTCTTTCTTTCTTTCTTGCTTAGTCCTAGTCTTCATTTTTGTCAACATTATTTACTGATGCGGCCTTTTTTTTGCAACCTCTCCTAATTTTTCCTCTTTGTTTGTTGTGTTTTTTCAAGAAAGCATGGGCATGTTTAATTTTCCTCAACCCATTTAATTTCAAGAACTAATTCATTAACTTCCTGCACCAACAAACCTTCAATAGTTCTCCTACAAATTCAAGTTTTTTCTTTGCACAAGAAACCATAACATCCTAAGAAACAATCATCCTCCCCAACCTCTGTAACCCATGACCCTTTGACTTAGACCCCTTTTCTTTCGATTTCAACATTACGTAAAGTTTACATCATATTTATAATGTGCCTCATACGAGAACCTTCGATGGTTTGTCATAGTTCCCTACTCATTTAGGGAATGCCACCCTCAGTGTTCATTTACCCAATTATAATGGTCAGATTAAAGTAAGACACATCTTGTTTCATGTAGCTTTGTACAAACAAAACTATACAGTATTTCGAATTATGCGCATTTACTTTAACCATTAAACAAAAAAGTATAGTTAAGTTTCATTCCATGAACCATCTCCCATGTGGCCTCCTCTAGCCCAAAGTGCTTCCATTGCACCTTGAATTTCTCTATGGCTTGGTTCCAGGACACGAGACTCCTCTAGTATAGAATAGACATTGGCTCTGGTTGAAACTCTTTATTTCGTTCCACCTCCAGCATATACCAATAAATCACATGATGAGAATCTAGTAGATACATTTTATGTAAAGAAACGTGGAAAACATTATGAACTCTAGGTAATGGAGGTAAATCTAGCCTATATGCTTCTGGTCAAATCATTTCAAGAATTTCAAATGGCCCACAATACCATGGTGCCAACTTGGCACATGTCCCAACTTTTAAGGAACTTTTCTTGGGTTTAATTCTCATGTAAACGTGTTCCCCTACTAGGAACTCTTGGTGTACACTATGCTTATCTACATATCTTTTCTATATATCATGTTCCACCTTCAATTTTTGCTTTATGATATGAACTTTCTTTTCCATATCCTTAAGCATATCAGGTCCTACATGAACTCTATTAATTGGGTTACTCCAGCTAATAAGAATATTACATCTCCTTGCTTAGAATGCATCAAAGGGGCTCATCTTAATGGACCCTTGGTGTCCATTATTGTATGCAAATTCCACAAGTGGAATATATTCTTCCCATTTTATGGGTTGGTGCATCACATACATCCTTAACATATCCTCGAGAATCCGATTGATCCTCTCTATTTTTCCATTTGTTTGTGGATGATAGGTTCTACTAAATGCTAATTTTGTTCCCATTCCTGCAAACAATTCCTTCCAAAACTTGCAAGTGAATCTAGCCTCTCTATCTGACACAATCTTCTTGGGAATACCATGTAGCCTCACAATCACCTTTATGAAGGTTTGTGCTATATCACTAACAGACTTGGTATATTTGACAATGACAAAATGAGTTATATTACGAAGTTTATCCACCAATATCGTGATTGCATCATGTTTCTTAGATATTTTTGGCAATCCTATAATGAAATCCATATAAACTACCTCCCATTTCTATTCTAGAATAGGGATAGGATGCAACAATCCTACCGAGTGTTTGAATTCAACCTTCACCTATTGGCATTTTATGCATCTTGCTACAAAATATTCCACTTCTTTCTTTATATTTGGCAAGCGATAGTAACGTTTAATGGTTGTGAGGGTCTCTTGATACCTTGGGTGGTCTAAGTAACACTTAACATGGAATTATTTTCTTATTAGCCTTTTTATTTCATCATTGTTAGCCACATAAATTCTACCTTTCAATATGACTTAGTCATCTTCAATGAGATGATATCCTTCATCCTAACCATTGTGTTGCAACTTTTCTTTCATTTGCTGGTATTTTTCATCATGTTGTGTAGCTCCTTTGATTCTTTCTTTCAGATCTGTTAAATGCAATATTATATCTTCCAAGTGTTTTAATTGGATTCTTATGCATAAGGTATCAACAACCTTATTTTCCTTACATTTTAGGTACTTAATTTCAAGTTCAAACTCTTTGAGTGTGGCGAACCATATTTCTTTACTAACATTAAACTTCAATTGTCCAAACAAATATTTGAGTCCATTATGACCTGACATGAGCGGGAACTTCCTACCAAGAAGGTAGTTCCTCCACATTTTTAAGCCATGAATGATGGTGGCAAATTCTAAATCACGTGTCACATAATTTTCCTCATGCTTATTCAACTTTCTAGACTCATAGAACACTACTTTCCCTTCATGGATTAGGACTCCACTAGGTCCCTCTTTGCATGCATATCTACCCACCATGAAATCCTTGTCAATATCTACAATTCTTAGCACTAACTCACTGGTGAGCAATTATTTTCACTGCTCAAATATTTCTACACATTGTGCAATCCACTCAAATGTTCTCTCTTTTTTCTACAAGGCTATAATGGGATGGCCGATTTTGGAGAAATTCTAAATAAATCTTCTGTAGTATCCTTTTAATCCCATTATTGATCTAACCTCATCCACATTCCTTGGATTTGTCCACTCCCTTATGGTTTTGTCTTTTTAGCTTCAACAAGTATGCCTTCCTTATAGAATATGTTCCCTAGGCAATGTATCTCTTATTGGAAGAAGTCACATTTGTTGAGATTTGCATAGAGATTACGTTCTCTCATCAATTGTAATGCTACATTTAGATGTTGTTCATGCTCTTCTTCTGTTTTTTAATAAACCAATATGCCATGCACAAACATAATGACGAACTTGTCCAAATAAGGACATAACACTTCGTTCATCAGGAACCTAAATGTGGTAGGGGCATTAGGAATTCCAAAGGGTACCACTATGAATTCATAGTGCCCATATCTTTTTTTAAAGTAGTTTTATGAATATCTTCCTCCTTTGTTATTACTTGATGGTAACCTGAACTCAAGTCAATTTTGGAGAAAATTGATGCTCCCCTTAACTTCTCAAATACGTCTTCGATCATTGGTAATGGGTACCTATTCTTCATGGTTACATTATTCAGCAGTCTATAATCAATGCATGATCTGAGGGTTCCATATTTCTTCTTTACAGATAATATTGGTGCCCCCCAAGGTGACACACTTGGCGTTATGTACACTTCGTCAATCA
Organism: Pinus taeda; assembly: GCA_000404065.3. NCBI lineage: Eukaryota > Viridiplantae > Streptophyta > Pinopsida > Pinales > Pinaceae > Pinus > Pinus taeda. The sequence goes on along the minus strand of APFE030459678.1, from coordinate 247,011 downwards.
TTTCCTTCAACTATAATTTTAGCTCAACCAACTCTGGGGTTCTCATCCTATATGGAGCCTTAAATTATGGTGTTGCTCTTGGTATCAACTCCATACAACAATATCTATCTCTGTGAGGAGGTAATCCAGGAACCTCCACTGGAAAAACATTCACATAATATTGGAAAACATGGTACTTTTGAAGAAATCCATCTTCCTTATCATTCATCTCTTTACCAAAATTCTCATTCTTGGAAACTTGTACTGCAAAAAACATGCATCCTTTCCTACTAATGTGTTTCACTTGTGTAATACTGATTAACCTTCATGATATGGGATTCTTCTTGCCTTACAAGAATATTTTTGTTCCTTTCTCATTCAAGCATTCTATCTCTTTCTCATAGAAATATACCTTGATTCGGTGTAAGTATAGCTAAATGATTCCTAATAATATGTCATACCCACCCAGTGGAAATAGATTCATGTGGGTTGTTGTGGGCATGACACTAAGATGAATTATACATCAATTTACCCAAATGGCTAATTCTTGTCCTCATCCTCGAACTAGCCAAGGTTCTTGAGGTAATTCATTACCCAATCAGCACTTTCCTACTAGTTCTAGGTTGATATATCTATAATTAAAACCTCGATCAATCAAAACCTAAATGACTTGTTGTTGTAGTTTACCTTCCATCTCAATGATGTGTGGCTAGTGATATTCTTTGTGATTTTCCACTGCTGGATAAATCCTTGGTGTACTCTAAGCTACTTCACCCACTGTACTTGCCTATTGATCATTGTGTTGAAAAATGGAGCAAGAAATTCTTAATTTGGTTTTTCCTTGATTAAATTGAGAAAATTTGAATTTCCACACTAGCAGACAACTTGGATGCATTTAACTTGTGTTACATCGCTTATGTCACCCATTTTACTTGGTAAATTTGAGTTTGAGGAGTTAAAATTATGTTAAGTATGTGTGATTACTAATTTGTAGCAATCAAACTTAGTTATCTCATGTTGTTTTTAGTTAAACTAGTTCCAATAATTGAACAAACTAGAGGAAGGTCAATTATCTAATGGGAGTTCAATAAAACTTAGTGATCTTCCAATGAATTGATCAATTAGACCAGAAGAGCTAGTAAATGCAAAGAATTTGAGTTCCCCCCTATGGTCGAGATTCCAAGGCAGTATAACATCAATTTTAGACTAGCCTTATGTACAAGTGTGGCATGTAGTTTGATGATCAACCTTGGGAATTGCTTAATCCATTTGGAGAAATTACTAAATAATAGGGGCCTAATTTCTCATGAATTGCACAAGGAAATAGGGGTTCAAGCGGAAGTAGAAATTGACTAAGTCTCGGTCAAATATTCTCAGTGAGCAGAGATAGGTTATTCACTTGTAGGTTATGCTCAGTTGAGAAAATCAATTGTAATTCAACTCTATTCATCATATGAATGCAAGCAAGCATTGCAGTTCTTAGGAGATTTCTTTCCCTGGAAAAAATATTGTCTGGATGTGTGTTATTTCTTATTACATGTCTAAATTTTTTGTTCTAAATTGTTAATTGAATTCTGCATAGAAGTAGAGTAGGTTTGTGTCTTGTGATTTTGATTAAAACTTCATGAGAACTTACAAATATACAACATAATTTCTACATGGTATTATAGGAGGATTTACATTAGAGTAGTAATTTCGAAGTTGTTTTTGAGGAGGTTCGAATTTGCAGTTCATTGTACCTATATATATTTAGGGCTGAGAAGATGAGCTTCAATGGGCTAAGGCTAGAGTATTCCTTGGAAGGAAACTCTAATTTCATCACATGGAATTATTGCACGGAGGAGGTATTGGATGAGAATGGCTTGCTAGAATACACCAGGAGATATGTTGTAAGACCATGAACATTTGATCCCTAGAACATTTCTTAGTGGAAGAAAGATGTAGCCAAGGAAGGGATAAAAATTTTGGGGGGAGTACAAGATCACATTGTCTCAAATGTCAATGGGAAATAATATCCATACGTTATGTGAAAAGCACTCACAAAATTGTTCAATAATAGTGTTGACTATAGGAAGTTTCCACTCAAGGATAAACTTTGAAATATCATGATGTCAAAGAATGACACTATTCCACAATGTTAAGGTAGGTTAACAAAATTTCATGATGAAATTTGAGGGGTTGGTGTTAGTGTTGTAGAAGATGACTTCGTAAGCCTAGTGCTTCTGGGCCTTCCCAAGAGTTGGCATAAATATCAAGGTTCAGTGAATGGGAGGGGAAAACTACTGAATTGGGAACACTTATGTTTTGAATTGGTGCAAGAGGAAATAAGGTGGAATACTAGAGATGTGACTTCATCCAAGTGAAAGGATGAAGAAAACATTGCATTCATTGGAAAGGGAAAGAAGGGGAATGGAAAAAAATACTAAACCAAACAATAATCCAACCAAGGGGGGAAGAAGAAATATTTGTCCAAAATTAAATGCTTCAGCTGTCGTCAATTCAGGCACTATGCCATGAAGTTTCTAGATAAAAAGGAAAGAAAGAAGAACTCAAGAGTAGAATTTACCCTTATCACATGAATGGCTAGCACAATGATGGGGAGTGTGTGGTACTTGGACTCAGGTGCATCATTTCACATGAGAGGGTGTAGAGAAATTTGCAGTGACCTAGAGGAGAAAGACTTTCAGATGCACATTGATTTAGGGGATAACAGAAGGTACATTGTGACTGGGATTGGTATAGTCACCTTTCAAAGGGAGCCAAACTCCCCTTTTAGGTTTAATGATTTCATGTTCATTCCAGTCATAAGGAAAAATCTCATATCTATTTTCATTTTGGAAGATTGTGATTATGATGTGATCTTGAGCAAAGGAAAATAATTCCTAAGCCACACGACCACGAAACAGTTGACATAGATTAGGGTTCATGTGAAGAACCTCTATAAGCTAGATGTGGAAGACTGTGTTGCATTAAGAACTAAGTTGGAGAAAGTGCATGGCTACAGTGTTGGTAAACTTTTTCATAGAATACTTGGCCATTTTCATCATGGGGCCTTGAAGATTATGTAAAAAATAACCACTAGCCTCCCCACAGAAGAACTTGGGCAACATGATGTATGCAAAGGATGTACCTTGGGGAAGTACAAAAATACACATTCCATGATTGGGACAACAAAAAAAATGTCATCTTGGAAAGGATCCACTTTGATGTTTGTGGACCTTACTCAGCAACCCCCATTGCAAGAAAAAAAAAAAATTAGTGTTAATCATGAATTCTCAAGGTAGTCTTGGATCTTCTTCATGTAGAAGAAAGATGAAACTTTCTCCATGTTCATAGAATTCAAGGTGCTAGTTGAGAAAGAAACTAAAAAGAGGTTGAAGGCTCTTAGGAGAGATAATGGAGGTGAGTACGTTTCAAATGAATTCAATATATTTTGTGTGAAATAAGGAATTCGATAAGACTTAAAAACACTCGATAACCCACAACAGAATGGGGTGGATGAGAGAAAGAATTGTAACACTATGGGAGAAGTGAGGGAAATGTTGCATGACCAAGGCCTATCACTACATTTGTGGGTAGAGGCATGCAACTCAATTGTATATTTATAGAATTAGAGTCCTCATCAATTTCTATTACACTCGAGCATGATTTATCAGGGAGAAAGTTGAATGTGTCACACGTCAAGGTTTTTGGAGCCTCTGGTTACTACATGTATCGAAAGAATCAAGGAAGAAGCTTTAGCCAACAACTATGTTGGGTGTATTTTTGGGTTACATATAAACTTCACACAACCATCTTGTGTACTTTCCATCCCTCATAATTATAGTTGTGCAGAGGGATGTAATGTTTACTGAGGAGAAAGTTATGTGGTGCTCTCTTGAGTGGGAGATTCAGATCCCACTAGAAGAGGATATTTTACCTCAAGAGGAGGAGCCTCAAGAAGCTGTAGAGAAGTCACAAATTTAGGAGTAGAGAGTGGAGAGGTCCACTAAAGAAGAATCATCTAGAGAAGGAAAAAAAATAACTAGGTAATTCGATATACTTGTGCAAGATGCGAGGGAGAATGTGGGAGCTCCTTGAAATTTACAGGTAGAGAAGTTCACCTAAATGGTACACTAACTACATGGATCAAATGAATGAGCTTTTACATACTGAGCCATATTATTTATAGGAAAAAGTAGAGAAACCTAAATCGATTGATGCCATTATGGAGCAATATGAATCCATTGTAAAGAATAGTTTTTGGGAAGTGGTCCCAAGACCAATAGATAAATCAGTAGTGGGTTCAAGATGGATCTTCAAGGTGAAGAAGCCAGTAGATGGAAGCATAGAGAAGTATAACGCCATATTCATGGCCAAAGGATTCTTTGATGTTGAGGGAATTGACTATGGGGAGACCTTTTCTCCTATTGCAAGGTATTCATCATTCGAGAAAATATTTCTCTGGATGCACAGATGGGGTGGAAGGTCCACCAGAAGGATGTAAAAATAACATTTCTCAATGGAGTTATTGAGGATAATGTGTACATGAAGAAACCAAAAGGTTTTGATATATTTGTTTGGGAGTATCATGTGTGTAGACTCAAGAAAGCATTGTATGGTCTCAAAAAAGCACCATGTGCTTGGTACGCTGGGATCGATAGTTATCTCATTGGTTTGGGTTTCACCAAAATTGAAGCAAATGAAAGACTCTATCATATCATGGTAGAACGTAGATTTCTTATTATTTTCTTGTATATTCATGATTTGATTTTAACTGGCGATGAGAATATCATAAGATCTTATAAGGAGGACCTTTCAAGGGAATTTGAATGAAGGACATGGGTCTCATGCACCACTTCTTTAGGTTGGAAGTATGGAAAGGCATTGGGAAATTGTTTGCCTCTCAAGGAAAGTATGAAAATGAGATACAACATATATTTCACATGGAGAGTTGTAAACCCATGGAGACAACTCTACCAACCAAATTAAGGAAGGAGGATGCCACTTCAGGTGAAGAAGTGTATTCTACGATGTACTAGTAGATAGTTGGTCCATTGATGTATCTTGTGAAAATGTAACCAGATATGTGCTATGCAATCATCCAACTGAGGCAAGTTATGGTTAGGCCAACCAAATTATTTTCCAAGGAAGCTAAACATGTTTTATGGTACATCAAGGGCACTACATTGTGTGGACTATGGTACAGATGGACAAAGGTAGTGAAGTTGTGTTGCTTCACAGATGCATAATGAGTGGGGATTCAGTCAGGCTAAAATAGTACATTAGGTGAAATTTTTAGCATTGGGTCTATAGTTGCTTCCTGGTACAATAGGAAGAAAATCGACATAAGAATAATATATGGCTACAAATCAAGCAACATGTGAGGTGATCTAGATGAGAAATATACTTGTTGGGCTATTCAGACAAATGATGGATTCAATTGTGATCTAATGTGATAATCAGAGTTACATCAAGCTCTCCTAAAATCATATATTTCATGATCGATCCAAGAATATAGATATCTAGTAACACCATTTATAGGATTGTGTGTAGAGGTGGATAATGTTGCTACATTGCATTCCGACAGAGGAACAAGATGATGACATTTTGAAAAAGGCCTTTTGAAGAGGGAAGTTGGAGTTCCATAGGTACAGAATAGGGGTGGTTGACAATCCCTGTCTTGCTAAGAGGGAGTTTTGAAAAATGCAGTAAGAAATTCTCGATTTAATTTTTCGTTAATTAAACTAAGAAAATTCAAATTTCCACATCAACGAACAACTTGGATGCAATGAACTTGTGTGACATGGCTTCTATCACCCAATTTACTCAGTAAATCAAATTCGAGAAGTAATATTTTAGTTAAGTACGTGGGATTGCTAACTTGTAGCAATCACAGTCAGTTCTCTCAAGTTGTTTTCAGTTAAACTACTTCCAATAGTTGGAGGAACTAGTGGAAGGTTAGTTGTGTAGTGGGAATTCAGTTAAACTTAGTGATCATCTATTTAAGTGATCAATCAGCCCAAAATAGTTAGTGCATGTCGAGAATTCGAGTTCCCTAGTTGTGGTGGGGAGTAGCATCAGTTGTAGATTAGTCTTGAGTGTACAAGTGTTGCATGTAGTCCAATGATCAAGCTTGGGAATTACAAAATCCATTTTGGAGAAATTCCTAAATAATAGGGGCCTAATTTCTCGTAAATTTGACAAGGAAATAGGGGCTCGGGCAGAGGTATAAATTGACTAAGTCTAGGTCAGAGCTTCTCAATGAGCAAAGGGATAGGTTATTCACATTCAAGTTGTCATCTATTTAGAAAATATTTTTTAATACATCTCTATTCATTAGATTAATGCAAGAAGGCATTGAGGCTTGTAATAGATGTCTTTCCCTGGAAAAAATAATGTGTGGATGTGTGTTATTTTCTATTGCATGTCTTATTTTTTTTGTAAATTGTCAATTGAATTTCACAGACTAATAGAGTAGGTTTGTGTCTTGTGATTTTGATTAAATGTTCATGATAATTTGCAAACAAACACCATAATTTCTACATATTGTAAATATTTTGTCTAACATTTTGCTGATGTAGGCAGTCTCTCCTCATGTGGTTTTCACCAGAGGTCTAGCACTTGAGTTGTTCCTAACCTTCAAACGTGGGTTGTGTTTATGTTAGTTACTGCACATTTTTCTTAACATCAACATTGGGTTTTTGTTTAAATTGTTGTTCCTGAGATGGCTGCTTCTCCTCCTTCCTATCTAGGTTTTTATTGGGTTAATTATTATTATGTCTAGCACTGCTCTTGGCCTTCTAGGTACTCCTAGTTCCAAGACTATTATTTTTTTGTTCATAGTAGTGTTCTAATTTCTTGATAGCATCCTTTATAATTTTGGTGTTCTAACAAATCAATTTTATGCTTTAATTCAAGAAGAAACTCACTGAAGAATGTCTGAATTTTGGCTTTCTTCTCCTTGATATATGCTACATACCTCAACAATTCAAAAAAAATTGTGACCTATTCGTCACTGGATAACTAAGCCATTTTGAGTTGATGAAACCCTTTTGCTTTATTATCATAGTAGCATTCAGACAAATATTGTTTTCTAAAGAACTTCTCAAACTCCTCCTAGGTCACCTCTTTCTTAGTAATGGCTCTAATGTTCTTCAAGTCCTTTAACCATATGTTGGCTTTCCCTTTTAAGTTGTACGAGGAAACTCAAGCCCTCATATTCTCATAATAGTAATGTATTTTTAACAAATTCTTCATTCCTAGCGATCATGCTTCTGTATCTTCTACTTTCTTCATATCCCCATAAAATGTAGGTGTCTTTTCCTTATTAAATTATTCTGACATATGCTCCTTTTCTTTGCTTGCTGAGCTCTAGTGCTGGTGAGAATGGTGATATCTCTGGGCAATAAAATTAGATCGTTTTGTTAAAATTTGTACCTTCATGTTAGTTCATCTTCTTGGTATGCTCAATATTTGACCTCCTGGCATAGTGTCATCACTCCCCTTCCTGTTCCTCTTTCTGGACCTACCACCATCTACTATGTTTTTGTTTTTTCTATTTCCTAAGGGTTTTTCATGTCTCTATGACTTTCCCTCCTCTCATATTTAATTTGCCTCTACCAATTTGAGATAATTTGTAGGATGAGTGAACTAATCTCTGCTTTCCCTTATTGTGCTCTTACCAACCTCTTATTTCGACCTTAAATCTTCTCAGTTCATCCCTTACGTTTCTCAATTTTCCCATCGAACCTGGGGAACGATTCCATCTCCCTTGGTTAACTGATCTCTCTTCTTCATTAACTTTGGCCCCGTCACTTCCACCTTGTGACTGATTGAAATTATACTCAGCCATTCCAATCCTCATTGTTGTAACTTATTCTACTTTATGCTACCTGTAATGTGTTGTCAATCACACACATTGTTAGTAATTTCAACATAGTAAATAAAACAAACGAAGGTTCTTGATTTACCTTGGCATTTCTCTCGTGAAAAAAATTATCATTTTAGTGTGGCAACACATTTAAAAATCATATGCATTTATCATTAAATCCCTTCATCTTGATAATAAAAAGAAAACATCATATTTATGATTTATGACCATAAAAAACAAACCACATGACCATTGTCCTATTCTTAGACAACTTGCATTAATTTCAGTTACATGAACAATAGTGATCAATAAATTAATTCAAATTTTAAGACTAGGCAGTTAATCAATCAAATTTGCTTCATTTTAAAGAACCATCTCTTTCCCATGATGAAGCCCCTCCAATCCAGTATTGAACCTAAATTCTCCTATACCACTTTGTAATGTACACAAGTAAAACTACTCACTAGCTCCATGTTGGCTTCACCTTGTAACTACTCTCATCAGGTTCGAGAGTCTCCATTAGCGTCCACCAAATATTTTTAAGTGTGCCTGCAACACGTCCACATCAATGGATTTCGATATAGGCACATGGCTTTCCAAACTTTTCCCTATGGGGGTCGAACACATAACCTGCCGACACCAAATACTATGTCCCACACTTTGTTAGTTGACATATCCATGAATGGGATTATTTCCGTCATGATCTCTTGATGTTCCCTAGTTCCCTATTCCCTGTGCTCTATAGGAATGCATTTATAACAACTTATTTGACTCCAAGATTCTGGGCTCTCGGGCTTTGAGTTTTACTTTAGGTGACAAAGAAATTCTATATCGTCGTGCTCACCATCAACTAGCGATCCCTAGTGCCTCCTACTCTAAAAGTATTAAATTAATAATATAGTTATAAGATTCCGACCTTTGGGATTCCCCGTTGCCTAGGTGACATCATGCTGACATCATCCATGCCACATGTTAATTTATGACTAGTCCACATGTCACCCACATATGGTCCTTCGAGCATCTAAAAACACAATAACTACTTTCCACATGTCTACTGGAATTTCAAGATGACGTTACCTTTGGATAATAATGTATTGCAACGTGTCACCATGGAAGTTCTCAATTCTGAATCCTAGATCACCAATTAAATTCAATTCACATTTAGCTACAGGGTTCTGGGTCTGAGACTCACGGGACTTCCAACCTTCTGCTATTTTCCTTTCTTGGATCTTACATCCCAATGCTCTCATTTAATTCCAAATTCACAAGAGGTTATAGGATTATAGGGTCCACCTCGACAATGGTTTTCTGGCATTAGTTCTCCATTATGGGAGTTGTCTATCAGTGATCCCTGTACCACCCTCCTCCCAAATCTATCCAAGTAACAAGCCAACTGGGGTAAGCACGTGACGATAAGTTGCTATGATATGATTCGACACCCTGAGTCATGTTAAGTAAGTGGCAATAATGGAAACACACCATACAAGACTTCAACATTAGCAAAGTACTGCTAGGAACCACCCCAACCTTTCTCCTAACTAGCCCCTAGGTCCCATTGAGGTTTTAGATCATTTGACCCCCAAACACACCCATGATGTGGACATAAAACATCCAGGAGGCTCTAGATGCTCTCATGAAATGACATGCCATCATCCTGGGACTATTTTTCTCAGTGTTGTGCCAACGTCCCTAGGATTTCAGCCAATTTCTCAAGCCTAGAGCCCAAGTCATTGCCCAAAATTCAATGAAACCTTTAAAACATAAAGATAACATAGAAATGATGATACAACTACAATTACTTAAACAATCCCTTAGCTAAACCCCTACTAGCCATGACAAGCATTTTGTCAAAGATATCATAAATATGTAATATTCAAGTGTAAATAACATATCTAAGCATAGCGGTCTCATACTCATGTTAGAACCAATGTTGGGAAGTGTCCCTCTAGGTCAAAGTTTTGTAAAGAAACTGTATTTTGAGGGGTTGAGAGCACTTCACGTAGTGTTTTATGAGTCATAGGGGCTTTAGGGCTAGTCAAAGCCCCTTATTTCATAAAAGGATGGGATCAATTTGAGTTCTGCCGATGGTTTGTAGATGGTGGTATTGTAAGAGAAGAAGATAGATAAAGGGTGTCTTAATAACTGAAAGATCAGCAATTGATCATGGTTTGAGTCTGTAATTGTCATATATTTTTGTGTTAGAGAGAAGGGGAAGGCTCCTAAAGCTATGTGCGTGGAGACCTTGGTAAATCTGTAACTGTTGCGCAGGCCCCTGCAGATGCAAGTGAAGTGTATGAAGGATTGTAATTATGAAGATCTAAATATAATAAAGAAGGTTTTGAAGGTAGATCGGTGTAATTAGATTTTTTACTTTACTTTAGGCAATTATTGTTTACTTTTTTATGTGCAATAAAAGATAATATCATAATTAATACATGAATGTTGTTACAGTTCATTATAGTTAAGATCCATTGATTTATGCACAGTAGATAGAGATGCAATTAGTCTTTTATACGAATAGATCAGATTCAATATAATATTAAGTAAGATCGCATATCACAGTAATGGACTTGTAAGTGGGTCTGGACTATGTCAAGATCCACACTCCATATCCTTCTAGATGCGGAAACCTGGTTCTAACATCCTCCTATATTGCCTCAGGTGAGACTACGGTCTTCGTGAGCAAGTTGTTTCCGAAAGGGCAAGTGATAGAGGGTTTTTTTGGTTAGTGCAAATAAATCTGAACTTGATTCTAACTTCCTCAAGCAAACAAGCACGAAAGAAGAAAAATTCAGAAAAATACACTCAAACAGAATCGATGGTCATCACTAAAAGGGACATCGACGAAATTGGAGACATAGTCTGAGCTCTGACGAATGACATTTGGGGGAAAATTGAAGACCAATATAAAGCAGTTTTGCCAGAGGTTTAATAGGGCCTCAAGAAACTAGAGGTTCAAGTGAACATGGCTTAGGAGAGCATGGTTCAAGTGAGTGTGATACCATTAATAAAATGATAGGCAGCCCATAGATAATAGTAATCACATCCAAGCTCCGAGCTGTGGCACTCGTAGGCGACACTCTACATTTTGAGATTGTCAAAGATTAGGAGCGTGTGCAACACTGGAAAAATTTGAGTCTCAATCTTGCAACGCTCCCTATTCAGAGCTTGCACAAGTTACATTAGGGAGTCACTGATGAACTAAAGATACGTGAGTAACACGCTCAGTTGGTAATTAAAGAATTCAAAAAGGAAAAACTACATATTTTGAAGGACATGAATCAAGCCATCAAGGATCGTGATGAGGTAGTTATGCACCAACAACAGCTAGAAGAGGCCATCACCAAATATTGCAGCAAGTTATCGAATTGCGATTGTAGACAAAGAATCAAAGGTGGAAGTTGATAAAGTAAAACTTGAGCTAGAATTGCAAATCACAAAGTTTCAGATGAGGTTGTAGCCGACAACTCCACTAGAGGTTTGCGAGCAACGTGAAGAGGATATCATGGTTTATATGGATAATATAGCTAGTAAAATCAAGGGCTGTAGCTAGATCTTTGAAGATACTATGGATATATGGTTCTCACTGTAGCATGACCCACATGTACAGAATATATATGCAGAGATCTGTGAGAATAAACAATATTTTGATGAAATAAAAGTGACAACATAGACCCTAGTACTTGCACAATGGTTTTCCCATCTCCATAAGGGATATTTTTTGCAGGGATAGATCGATGAGATGTGACAAAAGGAGCATATCATTTCAGTGCAGACACAACCATGGGTTGATTGGCTTCATCTCTCATAGATAGTGGAGAGCATGTTAAATATCATAAGGTGAATGCAAAGAAAGATAAGTATGGTGATAGGAGGGCTAACGATAGAGAAGTTGGTAGTGGAATTATGACAGGCTGCCATGTAGTGCATAGAGACACTTCAACATTTGAAATATGCATAGAGCGGTCTCATAGTAAATATTCAGGACATACCACTTGAGTGACTCGAGACAAGTCACATCTTTGTGTTGGGGGCCTATTGGGTAGGGTCCCCTTAGGTCAATGTTTTCTAAAGAACACACATTTTTAGGACCAAAGAGCACTTCACACAATGTTTTAGGAGTCATAGGGGCTTTAGGGAGGGTTAAATCCCCTTATTTTGTAAAAGGATGGGATCAATTTGAGTTCTTCCCATGGTTTGCAGACCATGGTATTGTAAAAGAAAAATATATATAAACGATTGTGTTAGTAAGTGAAAGATCATCAATTGATCATGTTTTTGAGTATGTGATTGTTGTATCTTTCTTTGTTAGAGTGAAGGAAAGACTCAAGCAGCGATGTGCACGAAGACCTTCGTAACTCTGCAGATGTATGCGTAGGACCCTGCAGCTATGGGTGTAAGGTAAAAAGGATTGTAATTATGAAGATAATAAAGAATATTTTGAAGGTAGATTAGTGTCCTTACACTTTGTACTTTACTATATGCAATTACTATTTACTTTTGTGATGTGTGGTAAAAGATAAGATCAAAAATTGATACATGAATGTTGTTACAATTCATTATAGTTAAGACCCATTGATTTATGCACAATAGATAGTGTTTTGATTAGTATTTTGTATGAATAGATTAGATTCAATATAATATTAAGTAAGATTGCATAACATAGTAATAGACCTATAGGTTAGTCATACTAAGTCAATATCTACTCTTCATATCCTTCTGGATGTGGAAAACTGGTTTCAGCATCCCCCAATATCACCTCGAGTGAGACTGAGGTTTGTGTGAGCAGGTCATCGCCAAAAGGGCCGGTGATATCGGATTTTGTTGGTTAGCGCAACTAACTTTGAACCTATGTCTAGACCCCTCGAGCCAACAATCACTAAGAAGCATTGATGCCTCAACACATTAGTTGCAGTCCATTAGGTCATAGATACATTGTTCATTCATTTACAAGAAAAAACATGATGAGAGCCATACATAGCTAATGTCATCAAACGTATATATATATATAACAACAAAAATACCAAGGAAGACATAGACATATGATCCATGTATAAACCAATATAATACTCATAGAAATAAAAGGACAAAGAATCTCATATTGATGATGCAAAATTCAAACCGGGGATGCGACTGGCACATTCCACCCGACCATAGAATGACTGAGCCAAATCTCTCTTCAGCCATTCATACCTTTAGATATTCCAAGCATGAATGTTGGATCTCATGGAACACATCAATACAAAACCATCCAGGGATTCATTAGGCTAACCACCTCAACCAATCAAATGGGGATTTAACCTCAAAGTTGGACATCACAAAACCATCATCAAATTGGTCTCTACAAAAGCCTTCTAGGGCTCTAGAATATTTACACCAACTAAGGCTTCGAGAAATAGTAACTAAAGCCACAGCCTATTCAGGCTTCCAGATCATTTTTCCAACCAGGTCTTTCAGGACTAGAACACAACCCAGCAAGGGCTTCCACAGTGTTTGTCCAACTAAGGCATCGAGGACTAGTAACTCAAACCAAGTTTTTACAGGGCTTCCTAGAACTAGTAACTAAATGCAAGCTAATGGAAACATGAGAACTAGCCATAAAAACATATAAATTAACCAAAAACACCATGGATATCGAGGAAATGCCAAGGCTAGGCAAATCCACTATCAATCTAGTCAATCCTCCATCACAATGAAAAATCATGGCCAATAAACCACATGCATATGCCATGCATGCCAAAACTACTGAGGAAAACATTGCTTTGAACTTAAATAGGAATGCAACAAATTACAAATATAATTATAAACATAGATATGTAGTAGAAGAACACTTCCTTTCATCAATAGAAAAATATCGGATTATGTTTCCAAATAGAATGGAAATAAGATAGCTCAGGTGATGGTAGCTTATCTCTGAGAAGAGATGTAGCATCTACATGCCTTTAAACTGAGTTACAATGAGGATCAAGGGGATTTTTATTATTGAACAATAAGAGAAAACACTAACCCGAGGAGATGTAACACCAAGAGTTTATGGGCTCCTTTGAGATTAGTTGGGCAACCAATGTCCAAGGGTTGTAACGTGGTCATATTATCTCCATTTGACATGTATGATACCTCGTTCAAAATATAATTCTGAGGACTACAAATTTTCCAATGTGATTGTTATATAAATCGTTAGAATTTTTCAAAAAAACATTGTTTAGGGCCTGAAAATAGCTCCTGAAGTTCAGGACCTGAAAAACTACCAAAAATAGTAAAACTGTTACAATTAAGGAAACAGATGAAACTGACTGGGGGATGTAGGTGGAATAGGTAGGTATCCACCAATATCCACCTAGATCATTCCTTCTCCCTTAGGAAGAAATGGCCCCCATTGCCTGCAGAGCCTCCATGAGGTGAGAAAATTTCTGTTGAACCTGGTCCCTCGTGAACCACTTGCCCTGGTGAAGGAGTTCGCGTGCTTTGACAACTCGATATAGTTATATCTTCTATTTTCGAGTGTTCTTGATTTGATCAATTGTGGCCTATTCCATGGAGTTTGAGTCGAGCTCTATTTGTGTGAGCTGTTCTGTAATGACAGATGTGCCCAACAATGGTGGAAAGTAAGGTCGAAGGCAATCTACATTTAATTCCAGGTGCAAACCAAGGAACAGTGGGATGCTGAGCTCCAAGGCATTGTCACTGATGGCCTTGGTGATGGTGTATGGACCATATCGAAGTGCGTGAAGCTTGCAGTGGGGTCCAGTAACACGCCCCTTCAACAAATGAAGCCATAATTTATTTCCCACTAGGAACTTGTGTGGCACTCGATGTTGATCATGGCGCTGCTTGTACTTAACATTGTCTCTATACAATATATTATGGACCTATTGGTAGATGTGTTGAATGAAATCAATGAAGTTTTTAGCCTTTTCAACTTCAGACTAAATGTGAGTCAAATCTACCTGAGTGGTTGCAAATGCTATGACCACATCAATGGGGCATATTGGCCAACATCCTGGCCCTACCCGAATAGGGTGGTGTCGTGTTGAGTTGTGGAGAGCTCTATTGTAGCTATGTTGGACATATGGGAGACTTTCATCCCATGTGCATGGATGTTGTGAATTGTACATGCATAGAATGTGTACGATCATCCTGTTGACAACCTTTATTTGGCCATCAGTTTTGGGATGGAAATCCGTGGACTTAATAAGTTTTGTATCCAAAATCAACCAAAGACTTGACCAAAATGCACTCAGGAATTTGTTGTTGCCATATAATATAATAGACTATGGGGTCCCAGGTGTACCCACACGTGCTCAAAGAAGAGCTTAGTAGTGGCCTTTGTTGTGGTACTCTTCTTGTAGGCCACCATGATGGGCATCTTAGAGAATCTATCGAAGCCCGCAAAAATGCAATCATTTTCGTGGTTAGTAGAATGAAGACTTGACATATAATCCATGGAGACATATTCCCAAGGCCTACTAGGAGTAGGTAGAGTAGTATACATGCATTTCTTCTTTATGGTTGGTTTGGCAATGGCACAGGGAGTGTAGGATCTAATGTACATCCCAACATCTTGACGAAGTTTCAGCCAATAAAAATACTTCTGTAATATCACCATTGTCTTCTCTACTCCAAAATTTCTAGTGACCTGACTGTAGTACACCTCCCAAATCATCTTCGCATGCTCACTTGAAGGAATGCATATGTGTCCCACATGGCATGACAATGCATCCTTAAGGTGAAAATTTGGAACTTGCTTCACTTCCGGCAGTGTCTCGTATATGTTGTCGAATTCAGGATCGCTCTTGTAAAGATACGTCCATCCCGATATCTCGTTCCTGCAATAGTTGAGCACAGTGATTGGCGTCATGACTGGTGGTTAGTTGAGGAAATCAATGACATTATTGGTGTTTCCCTTCTTATACTTAATGTTCAAATGGAACTGTTGCAGATAGGTGGGCCATTTTTGATGGCAATCGTTCTGCAACTTCCCTTGTGTCTATATGAACTACAAAGGTTGGTGGTCTATGTCGATGATCGTTTCCTTCCCCAGAATGTAATTCTTCCATGGACAGCAGGTCTGCACAGTAGAATATATTTCATTATCATAAGTGGGGTACTTTTGAATTGTATATGAATGTGCCTCATAGTGGTAAGCCACAAGATGCCCATGTTGAGTAAGAACCACACTAATAGCATAGTCAAGGGCATCTGTCTCAATCTCAAATGGTTGTTTCAAGTCTGGTAATGTGAGCATTGGTGCAGAACAAAGGTGATTCTTCAACTCGGAGAATGCTTGATGTTGGGTTTTCGACCAAAGGAATTTTTCTTTGGCTTCGCCCTTGGTGACCTGTGTTAAAGGCTAAGTGATATGAGAGAATCCCTACACGAACCTATGGTATAAATTGGCAAGACGAAAAAAGTTGTGAAGCTCTGTTAGAGTGGTTGTGTTGGCTAATCCCGAATGACCTATATCTTACATGGGTCCACATGTACACCTTTCTCATCAATGATCTACCCCCGATATTGAACTTGGGTCAGGCCAAAGGTGCATTTATCCAAGTTAGCACACAACTTATGTTGTTGAAAGGTTTGAAGGACCTGTCAAATATGGTGGAGGTGCTTATTTTTTGTTAAACACACACATGGCAGAAAGAATATGAAAGATAAAAAATGAGAGTATATTTATTATTATTAAATGATATACAGTTATAGTACATGGTGTGACCACTGGGTTCCACATCCCAAGGTCTCTTGGACTTCCTTTTGGCTACTCAGCTTCCACACTAACCCATAGAGGATTAGGTGTCTAACATTCCCCCCCCTTATTCCAAAGGGTTATGTATGAGTCCAAGAAGAGAGTTGTGATACAAAATGTGCAAAAATGTGTGGTAGCACTAGGCTTAATGTGCTCTCTGAAATTAAGATCAAGATGTCACCTAAATACATTGCCATGAATGCATTGGTGAAGGCCTGCAAGATGTCATTTATCAGTATCATGAAGGTTGGAGGGGCATTTTCCAATCCGAATGGCATGGCCAATCATTCGAAAAGGCCCTCTTTTGATTCAAAGGAAGTTTTCCACACATCGGATGGTTTGATATGTAGCTGGTGGTAGCCTAACTTCAAGTCAATCTTGTTGAAATATTTGGCCCCATTGAGCTAGTCCAGATGGTCATTAATCCATAGGATTGGGTACCTATTCTAGACAATGATCTTGTTCAGCACCCAATAGGCAATAGATAGCCTCTAGGTCCCATCCTTCTTTTGTACCAATACAATTGGGCTCCCACAGGCTGATGAGCCTGGTGCAATATGCCCTTTCTGTAGTATTTCTTGAATCTGCCTCTTGATCTCATCATTCTCAAGAAGGGAGTGTTGATAGATCGGTCCATTGGGCGCCAACGTGCATGGGGCCAGATTGATTGAGTGCTTGACCTGATACTAGAGAGGTACCCCTATGGGTGAGGCAAAAATATCCTTGTACTCCACGACCTTGTCCATCTATTGCTATTGTGCAGAGAAGCCCTGCCTAGAAGCTGTGGGCACAAAATTCTTCCTTTCTTGGGGGAAAATCATAAGGAAAAAATATTCCTAGTGCGGGAAATGATCTTAATACATTGCTTTACAGTGATCAAAGAGATGGCAATAAGAAGGGCTACCTCCAGTATCCTATACAACTTATTAGCCAAAGTAATAATCACATAGCGAGGTCTAGAACCATATAAAGGATGTCGCTTCCACAAGTATGGTTGACCTAACAATACATTAGAAACTTCAACAGGAGAAATTTCACAAAGTACTTCATCCGTGGAGAACTTGATGTTGTAGGGAAGGCAACACTAATGGATGATTCGAAGATCTCTTCCTTGGTGAAGCCACCCAATGGTGTACAGTTGCAGATGTGTTTTATTCTTTAGTCCCAACTGCTTCACGACTTCTGCTTAAATGACGTTATTGTGTCTCATGCTGTCAACAATGAACTGCAGTGGAGAACCATTCACCCACATCTGCGAGTGGAAGAGGCGTTTCCCCTCCTCTGGATCTTTAGGCTCAAGTTTCTTGATCTTTCTAGTGGCCACGTTGGCAGTAGGTTCCATATTAATGATCTGCTTCCCCATTTTCGTCCACTTATCAAGTTCTGACTGAGAGTCAGAACCTACGTCTGATTCGATAGCCTTCAGCTTGGCCATCAGTGATTGCTTAGCCTGACACTCACTTGTATTGTGAGTGGAGGATCTCTTATGGAACTCACACCATTTTCCCATGTCCTTCTTCGTCTTCATGGTGTTGTTCTTTTCTTGCAGCTTTGGCAGGCTGTCTTGGGTAGCACCGCCTTAGCTTGGTCCCTTTCTCTATGATTTTGGGGTGCCTTTTCCTTGGTTTGGATTTGCAAATCCAAATTCCCACTTCTTCTGTTTAAAATTCTACTCAATCTTTACAGGAACTCCATCTCGTCCTCGATGTATTTGTGTTGACAACCATGGTACTTGAGCACCAAATGCCACTCAGTATCATTGATACCCAGCTTTGTGCGAAGGGTATGGAAAGTATTTGTTAACTCTGGCACATCTTAGTCCCTTCAGTGTGGTACCGTAGTCCACTTTATGTATTTATCCTCATAGCTCCCAACAGGGTAACATTGTTCCTTGATGGCATCTTGGAAATAATTCTAGGTGGGTGCAGCTGAAAATAGCGAGGGTTCACTCTCATTCTTTTGTTCACAATAGGATTCCCACTAGTCCTTGACGTGTGGGGCGGCTTTGAGAAGTGCAAACGTAATATTTTCCTGATCGGAAATGTCATGAAGTGAAAAATATCCTTCCAATAGATTTAACCATTTATCTACGATGTTTGCATCTATCAAGCCTTTAAATAAGTGAATATCGAAGTTAGCCTGTACTTTAGAAGGAATGGTGGCTCTAGAGTTGTTGCTGGATGAAGATGCATCGCATATGGTTATCCGTCGAACGATCTAGGCAAAGTTATCCATCCTCGCGTCCCTCTATCACTCGAGGGCTTCCTCTAGCAACATTTTGAAAGGATCTCTTGCCCCATCATATTTCTTTTCTTCCACCATGGGAGGTCTAGAGGTTTTGCAAGGATGATCCTGTAATGTTTCAACCAGATCGAGCCTTAACTCCTTATACCCTTACTTCGTTGGGGGCATGCAAAGAAAAACATAGAAAGTACAAACTTCTCTGATACCACTAATCAAAACTTAAATAGGAATGCAACAACTTATATATGTAATTATAAACATAGAGATGGAGCAGAAAAACACTTCCTTTCATTAATAGAAAAATATTGAATTATGTTTACAAATAGAATGGAAATAAGCCAGCTCGGGCCAATGTAGCTTATCTCTATGAAGAGATGTGGTGACTACATGCCTTTGAACTGAGATACACTGAGGCTCAGGGGTCTTTTTATCATTGAACAATAAGAGAAAACCATAAATAACCAAAACCCTAACCCGAGGAGATGTAACACCAAGATTTTATGAGCCCCAATGGGTTTAGCTGGGCAACCAACTTCGTGGGGTCATCACTTGGTCAAATTATCTTCGTTTCACACATATGATACCTCATTGGAAAGATATTTCTGAGGACTACAATTTGCAATGTGATTTCTATAGCAACCTCTAGAGTAGTTTTTCTAAAAAATGTTTTTTAGGGCCTCGAAATGAATCTATAAGTTCAAGACCCAAAAAATTGCCAAAAATAGTCAACTATGCTACAATTAAGGAAAAAGATGAAACTGACTGGGGGTCTAGAGGAAATAGGCGAGTGGCCATCACTATCCACCTAGACCAAACATACATGTAACTTCGTACTTGCAAGAAAACCCTATTGTATATGTTGATCCCAGTTTCCTCTTATTTTCTCTTGCTCTTCCTTTTCCTTCTTAATCCAAAATTCTAAGTATGCTACTCCCTCGAAGAGTGCTCCAAGAAACTTTAAGTGTCAATGAATGATAGAGAGAGTAGGGAGAGGGATCCAAAACCAAACTAACAAAAGTCTGTGAATTGATCCTTAGAAGCCTTTCTATTAATGAGGTCTCTATTTTTTCATTTTCCATTATTTTCCTTCATTTTCCTCATCACATGCAACCTGTGACCTTTCACCTCCATTTTCTCCTATTTTCCATTATTTTCATAAATAAATGTGGCAAAAATGCCATTTTTCCTTTCCAAAGAACTAACCATTTCCTTTTCCAATTTCCCTAGCCATTAATCAACCACAAGTGATCCTCATCACTATGCTTTTGCCCAAACTTTAGCTTGCAATAAGTGACTCATGAATTGTGGTATTTATTTTTCCTTTATTAACTTTTATTACATGGAATTTTCACCAGGGTTGTTACGAAACCCTCCCCCTTGGGGGAAGACCATCGTCGGTGTTCAACAACACCTATAGCCACAAGATTGTTGTAGGAAAAACAAACTACCAATGGAACTTTATAACTTATATAGTTGTAGTATTTACAACAATAAACCTATTGAGGTGCAAACCGAAATGAAAACATAACAAGTATAACAACATAATGACATGACACCCATATTGCTTATTGGATCTTTATAACATTGCTCATGGAGGTATTTACATCCATATACATATGTACATATACCAACGCATCACCAAACATGTACAAAAACATATACCAAAGACATACACCGAAACACCATAGAAAAATTGCTTTGCCTTAATCAATAAGCAATGAAGGGTACATAGCTTACATCTGATCCTCCATCTCCCATGTAGCTTCATCAAGCCCTAATTACTTCCCTTGCACCTTAAATTGCTTGAGTTCTCGATTCTAGAGCACGAGCACCTTTTTCTGCAATATACACTGAGGCTCCCACTGGAATTCTCCATCTGGCTCAACCTACAATACATACCATCCAATCACATGATCAACATCTCTGACAAACTTCTTGAGCAATGACACATGGAAAACATCATGGCCTTTCACTGTCAGAGGCAGTGTAAGTGAATAGGCTACTAGCCCAATATTCTCAATAATAGTGAAAGGTCCACAAAATTGTGGTGCCATCTTGGCACATGATCCAAACCACAAGGAGATCTTCTTTGGTTTGATGTGCAAGTACACATGTTCCCCAACCTGGAACTCCTCGAGCAACCTGTTCATATCTACATAGCTCTTCTGCCTATCTTGTGATGCCTTTATATCCTTCTTCATAAGCCGAATTTCTTGTTCCATGTCTGCCGACATGTCTGGTCCAATCAACATCCTATTAATTAGATCACTCCACCGATATGATTATCACAACTTTTCCCATACAATACCTTAATTAGACTCATCCTTAGTGACTCCTTGTACCCATTGTTATAAGTGAACTCTACGAGTGGAAGATATTCTTCCCATTTTCAATATTGTTGCATCACGTAAATCCTTAACATGTCCTCCAATATCCTATTCACCCTATCAGTCTATCCATATGTCTGTGGATGATAAGATGTACTGAAGGTCAACTATATGCCAAAACCTACAAACAATTACTTCCAAAACATGGACGCGAACTTTTCATCTTTGTCTGACACAATATTCTTTAGAACTCCATGTAATTTGACCATATCCTTAATGAAGAGTTGTGCTACATCACTACTGAGAATCTAAACTTCACTGGAATGACATGTGCAACCTTCGTCAACCTCTCCACCACTACCATGATGGAATCATGTTGTCTCACTATCCTCCGCAACCCTCTTATAAAATCCATGGAAATGACCTCCCATTTCCATTATAGAATCGCAATCAGTTGTAGCTATCCACCTGTATGTTTACACTATTCCTTTGCCTTCTGATAATCAACATACCTAGCCACAAACTATGCTACATCCTTCTTCAAATTCAGCTAATAATAAAATTTCTTCACTGTGGTTATTGTCTTATGATAGCCTGAGTGACTTGAATATGGTTTTGCATGAAAATCCCTTGAGATTAACTTCTTGATATCACTATTGTATGGAAGATATATCCTATCTCTTAATCTAACCAATTTGTCTATCATGAGGTGATAGGAATTACATGCACCTTCATTTGTACTTGTACCTATACCTATACTACTACCTGTATTTGTACTTGTACCACCACATGTACCTATACATGCACCTATACCATTGTTTGTACCTATATCTATACTACTACATGTACTTGTACTCTGCTCCAACCTATGCACAATATCCATATTCCTGACATCTTGCTGCCTTCCCTACAATATCCTATCCTTTAAGTCTATCCCATAGGAGCTCATAGTTTCTAAATGATTTACCTACATCCACTTGATAAGAGCATCTACCACCCTATTCTGTTCACCTTTGATATACCTAATCTCAAAATCAAATTCGATGATCATGTCCAACCACTCAACCTACCTGCCATTCAGGTTATATTGGTCAAATAGATACTGCAACCCACTGTGATCACTCATCAGGACAAACCTCCTTCCCAAAAGATAGTTCCTCCACATATTCAATGCATGTATGATTACTTCCAACTCAAGACCATGAGTGGGGTAGCTCTGCTCACGTTCATTTAGTTTTCCTGACTCATAACACACTACCTGTCCTTCCTACATAAGGACTTCACGAAGTCCTCTCTTGCAAACATCTGTACATACTACAAACTCCTTGTCTAGATCTGTAATTTTTAACACCAGTGCATGTGTCAAGAACTAATTGAGCTACTCAAGACTAGCTTCACATTCCTCTATCCATTCAAACTTCTTACATTTTATCTGCAATAGTGTGATAGGATAAGAAATCTATGAGAAGTTCATGATGAATCTCTAGTAATAACCTTCCAACACCATGAAGGGTCTCACCTCATCTACATTTCTATGATCTACCCAGTTCATGAAGGCCCTTATTTTTTCTAGATTTATTATAATGTCCTCCTTGGAGACAACATGTCCTATGTAATGTACCTCAGTCTGGAACAGACTGCACTTGTTGAGCTTATCATACAATTGATACCCTCAACAACCTCAACACTACTTCTAAATGCTCGACATGGTCTTCCTCATTTTTAGAATATACCAATATGTTGCTAATGAACACAATAACAAAATTATCCAAATACGAATGCAACACACTATTCATCAAGAAGATAAATGTAGCTGGAGCATTAGTCAAACTGAATGGAACTACAAAAAACTCATAATTCCCATACCCAGTCCATAAAGTTGTCTTATAAGTTTCCTCCTCTTTGATGGATACCTAGTGGTATCTAGATCTCAAGTCAATCTTCGAGAACACTGTTGATCCCTTCAACTGATCAAACAAGTCAACAATCCTCGAAAATAGATACATATTCTTGATGGTCACTTTGTTCAACTTCCTGTAGTCAATGCATAATATGAGGGTACCATCTTTCTTCTTCATAAAATATACCGGCGCACCCCATGGTGATACACTTGTGTTAATGTATCTCTTATACAACATTTCCTTCAACTATAACTTCAATTCTACCAACTTAGGTGTACTCATCTTGTAAGGTGCGTTTGATGCCAGAGCTGCCCCTTGTACCAACTCAATTGAAATGTCTACTTCCCTGTGAGGTATAAATTTTGAATAATCCTCAAGAAATACATCCTAAAACTATTGTAGAACTAGGTGCCTACTCAAAACATCTACATCCTCAACCTCCTAACCTTTGTCACCATAAATGTGCATTGCAAATAACAGACAACCTTCCCTATGGCTATGCTTTGCCTGCATAGATGTCACCATTATAAATGATGTTATTTTCTTCTTACCTCGAAAAAATATTTCTTCCCCATTGTCATCCAAGCATTCAATATCTTTGTCATAACAATCAACCATGGTTCTATGAAGGTACAACCAATCCATGCTCAACAACATATTGTATGATGGAAACAATAATACATTAAAATGTGTTGCAGTAGGTATACCATTCAGATCAAATGCACAGGCTCTTACCTACTCGTGAACTCACCTCATTGTACCTATAGCCAATTGTACTAAACAAGTCTCTACATGCACTTCCTTATTCAAACCACACTTATCCACCAAGTTAGGATTAACAAAACTATAATTATATCCAGGGTCAATCAAATAGAAATAACTTGATCACAAAGCTTGTTGTCCATATCAATGATAGATTCTAATGGTCTACATATTTGTTACCTAATATTGTATAGATACAAGGAATGCTTTGGCGAACACCCCAATAGTGTGTGCCTCCTGTGCAATGTAAATTTGAGGCCTACCACCCAGATTCTAGAAAAAATCTCTCTACGATGATATTTTCCACAAGTCCCACACTCTATGGGCTTCGAGCCTCCATCCTTGTTCTGCTTCTCAAATCAATGTCCCTTTCCTTTGTTATATGCATTGAAATTATTAGATGGTGCTAAATTTTCTTTATGACTTGAATCCTGAGGGCTTGCTCATTTTTTGTCACATTTTCCTTTGTTCGTTGCATTACCTTTCCAATTTGGCTTAGTCTCAAATTTGTGCTTCGATTGTTCATAACATTGTTAGAGGATCTAGGCTCATTGACCTCAGTCTTGTCTTTGAAAGTCATTGGTAATCCACTAGTGAATCTTTGAATCTTGCGCTTGTCCTCCTTGAGATAAGGCACATACCTTAGTAGCTCTAAGAACTTACTAGTTTACTCCTCATCTGTCATTGATCCGATCTTTATCGCATAGAATTATTTTTCCCTGTCATCAAAGTATCTCTTTGATAGGTACTTCTTCTTGAATAGTTTATTGAACTAATTCCAAGTTAGGTACTCCTCATGTATACCACTGAAATTCTTCACATGTTCCTAGCAAATGTTTTCTTTACCTTTGAGACTAAACGTAGTTATTATGGCTTTCATGTTTTCTGAGTAATCATGCAACGGGAAGAAATTCCTCATGCCAAGAAGACATGTGTCTACATCCGATGATTTCTTCATCTCTTCATCAAATGCAGGTGTCTTTTATTTCTTAAACTCATCGAGAAAATACTGCCTATCACTCCTCCTCTGAGGATGATAATGATGTCCATCATCATGTCTGTCAAAACCAAAACTAGAATAGTATATGTGTCTATCACCTCTCTTATACAGAGTATTCAACAATCTTCCATCTCTAACCATGTCATCTCTATCTGACCTATGATGATACGAATTGGATCGTTATATTGTTTCTCATCCATCTTGATGCATTTGGAGTGGAAAAATGGATGAATTAGCTCATAGGACCATTTTTACCAGCGGGACCCAGTTTGGCAAAACGGGGTCTGAAACCTTTCAGCAGAATTTTGAGGTATCAAATGAATTTTTTGGGGGTAAAACTTTTCCACTTTAGAACCACACCTTTTCATGTTATTTCACACTTAGATAGATTTCCATTGAGCAAGAAGCATGTCAATCGAAGTTTGTATGCAAAAGTTATGCCACTTAGAATTTGACCTTCCTATTTTCACACCTATAGTTCTGAAGAATGCCACATAAACCCCCATTATTCATGGAAAATGGGCCAGTCACGTGTTTATGAGGTAAATTATTCTCGAAGAGTCTATTTTGCAACTCTAGTTAATAGTTGATGTCGTCAAACTTAACCACTAGAAGGCTATCGGATTGTGTTATAATCAGGCCACTAGGAGGAAGAGGCATTCCATTTTCTTGAGAGAATTTTGTTCCATAGTTGAGAAAATATAGCCATAAGAGATAGGAGGTAGATAAAAAAAAAATGATTTGTGAACTATAGCATGCCACGGGCCACAAACATTACTTCTTTGTATCTACAACCATATTTCTAGATAAAGAAAGAAAGCAAAGAGACCTCACTTTCGAGTTGGGTTTTCACCCGAAAAGGTTTCCCAGAGAGCATATCTTGTGTTGGATGTGTGTGTGAGATTATTTTGTTGTTCTATACTTTTCTTCTTGATTTATTTTTACATGCATGCACTAATTACAGTAAAATCTACAAATCTATAAATTAATTAAAGTTGTAATTGCACAGAATCTCATATTTTTAGTTTAATATTAACATATATGTTGTGACGAATTATTCAGTGGAATATCCACAATAGTTTACAAACCATGTTACCACCATGTGAACTACTTCTATATGACCCATTTTTTTTTTCCTTTTGCTCATGACTGATCTGAAGTGGTCCATGTGACTACGATTCTAACAAACTCTGAAGTATCGTTGCATTTACCTCTGCCAGTTTCTCCTGTTCTTGTATGATTCGATCATTGTCTTCCTTAGAACTCCTTATTTCTTCCTTAAATATTCTTAGTGTATTTTCCAAATCAAAATAATTCCAAACACCATGCTTCTCATCTGATCCTTAGGGAGAGTCTTGGGAACTGTATTCTACAATCTTGTTAGTCATCTTTGATATTCTTCCTACAAGGTATATCATGTCAGCTAAACTAAATCACGATAAAGAAACGTACATTAGCATATTTTAGGGATGTTATATCGTCTACAAGATCGAGAAATCAACGTGATACATGCATAACAAAATCATGATAGCATATAGAAATATAACACATAAACATGTAACAGTATCCCCATCATTCTAGCTAGAGTCTAGTCATTAATGGATGACCATGTCAATTACACATACCATAACCTCATGCATGACAAAAACCACTACATCACTATACACTTGACCACATGTGAGCATTAGCATTCATAAGAAAAGCATAATCAACCACACACTCGACAACAACACCATCAACTTTCCATGGAAACATCACTGCAACCAACATGGACAGATGCTTGACACACAACCCATCCAGTATGATGGGTTAACCATGCTCTCATACTACTCTGTAACACCCTCCTCGCACATGTACCCAAGTAACCAGCCAAGCTGGTGAAACATTTGACAAGAAACTAATATGATATGATTTGACCTCCTAAGTCACATTAAGGAAGTGCAACTGATGCAGAAACACCATACAGACCTTCAACATCAACACAAGACTCCTATGAACCATCCAAACCTTTCTGGTAACTAGCCCCTGGGTCCCATTGAGGTTCTATACCACTTGACCCTTGGACACTCCCATGATATGGGCATGACAACATCTAGGAAGCTCTGAACACTCTCATGACATGGCATGTTAGCGTTTAGGGAATATTTTTTCAGTGTTGTGCCAGTTTCCCCGAGAGTTGAGCCACCTTTTAGGCCCAAAGCATAGGTCAATGCCTAGAATTCAATGAAACATCAGAATAGAAATATAACACATAAATGATGATATAATTACAAGTACTTGAATAAGCCCTTAGTTCTACCCCTACTAGCCATGAAAAAACTTTGGTCAAACATATCATAAATATGTAATCTATTGGTGTAAATAATAGATTTAAGAATAGGGGTCTCATACTCATTTGAGAATTGCTAAGAAGAATTGATATCTGAACGCATTAGCTGCACCTTCATCCATTATGTCATAGATACATTGTTCATTCATTTACAAGTATAAACATGATGAGAGCCATACATAGATATTGTCATAAAACATATACATAACCAGTACAATAGCAATAGAAATACCAAGGAAATCACGACCATATGAACCACAGAGAACCTAATATAATACCCATAGAAATACGAGGACAAATAACCTTATATTCATGATGAAAATTCCAAACCCGAGATGGGACTACCATGTTCCACCTGACCGCAGAATGTCCAAGCCAAATATCTCTTCATACATTCAGCTCCGTGCCATATTCCAAGCATGAATGTGGGATCTCATGGAACACATCAATCCAAAACCATCCAAGGCTTCCATAGGCCAACAACCTCAGCCCATAAAACAAAGATTCCACCTCACAGTCAAACATCACAAAAACATCATCAGATGTGTCTCTACACAAGCCTTCGAGGGCTCTAGAGTGTTTGTTTCAACCAAGGCTTCGACGACTAGTAACTCAAACCACAACTTATCTGAGCTTCCGAAGCATTTGACCAAACAAGGCTTCCAGTACTTGTAACTCAACACAACAACGGTATCCAGAGCATTTGTCCAAGTAAGGCTTCAAGGACTAGTAACTCAAGCCAAGATGTTATGGGGCTTCCAGAGGATTTGTCCAACTAGGGCTTCTAGGAACTAGTAACTCAACCCAAGCTAAAGGAAAAATTAGAACCAACTAGAAAAATAAAGAAATAAACCCACAACACCAGAACTATCTTGAGAATTACAAGGCTAGGGAAATTCGCTATCAATCTAGGTAGTCCTCCATGCTAGTGACAGATCATGACCAATAAACCACATGCATATGCTATTCATATCAAAAATAGTGTGGAAGACATACATGCCACTCGGGACCTGCAAGAAAAACCCACAGCAGATGTTGATCCTGATGTCTTGTTATGCTTTCCTACTCTTCCTTTTCCTTCTTCATCCCAAACCCCAACTACGCCACATCCCCCAACAGTGCTATCATAAAAATCTAAGTGTCCAAGAATGAGAGAGAGAGAGAATAGGGATAGAGCTCAATAACTTAATTGAAAAAAGTCTATGAACTGGTCCTGAGGAGCATTATTATTAATGAGGCCTCTATTTTCTTCATTTCGCATTATTTTCCTTAAGTTTTCCTCCTCACATGCAACCTTTTACCTTTCACCTCCCTTTTCTACAAATTTCCATTATTTTCGTAAATAAATGTGCCAAAAATGCCATTTTCTTTTTCCAAAGCCTTGGTCATTTCCTTGGCCAATTTCCTTCAGCATTAATCAACCACAAGTGATCCTCGTCACTATGTTTTTTCCCAATGTTCAGTTGAGTATAAGTGTCCCATTAAGCATGGTTATTACTTTTCCTTTATTAACTTTTATTACATGGAATTTTCACCATGGCTCTTACAATCCTGGGTCCATCAAGTGAAAAAATTATCAGATAATAATTAAATTATCTTATGGGATCCAACCCTCTGGGACCTTTATAGTCAAACCATCATTCTACCATCCAATCACATGAAGGGAAAATTTGACCCCTCCAATAGAAAGCCTTACCACCTCACGATTTGATATACAAAGGATAGGCTATTCAGACCTTCTCCATAAGATTAGGCTTTTCCATTTGCACTACAAAGAATCCTTTCAGCTTATCATCTCTACCATGACTTGGTCAGCGGAATTTGATTTTACCTCATGCGATGGCTTCGATAAGGATCTCTACAATATCCTTGAAGTCATCTCTATTGTTTCATAGGCTTCCTTTAGCTAGTATTCTCAATTTTGGCTCTGTGTCAGAGGTCTCACAGACCCTTATATCTACATCAATATTCATATATTTTTTCAATGCCAATCTAATTCATTCCATGATGTTACCTTCTTGAACTTGTGCGATAGCTTCATTGATGGATTCCCAACCCGTGGGCCTTCCCTCCTTTCGGGTAGGGAATTCCTCGCACGATGGCATAAGCGTTCCTGCTTAGCTTCCACACGCTTGGTGCATGGTTCTTAGAGGTTCCCACCTTGCCTGCCACATGCCAATGATTCCAATATCCACATCAACTCTACGAGCAACTCCTTGGCAGTATACCAAATCGACTGGTGCCTCACTAGTAATGCGAATACGACACTTACATATATCTGGCCTACATAAAATTCATGGTTGCATGGCTCAATTGTCCACAGGGAAACCATCTTCAACACTCATAGATTGCTTGTGTGGTGACTCAACAACTTGTAAGAAGATACATGACTTGTAAGGAAAGACTGACTCTGCCTAGTAGAGGGTCTTCTATGTAAACTATATATTAATAAAGGGTCTCATAACCCATTTCTCTTCAAGGATCATTTCAATCTCTCATGGCTTTGATTATGGATTGTAACATATCATGGAGTTCTTTTACTTTTGTTCATGTATTATTCTTAACATAGTCAAGAATTTTCTCTAGATTTAGGTTCAAGTTAGCTCTATATATTACGCATTATTATGATGTGTTTTACTACACCTCTTATGCATCAAATACATGGTACTTTCCATCAACAGTTTATCACACAAAAGTTTCTTACAAATCCAATCACATACACACACAAGCATATATCAGTGGAATTTCCCCACCAAGATGCACCATATATACAAGAATTAACAACACAAATACAATCCCTAAATTTAAAACTATCAATAGCAATGCAACATGATTCATTAAGGGTAAGAAAACATACATAAATAATTATCTTTAGGTTTGAAGGGAAATTGAGTTAGGGATAATGACTCTCCACCCAATATTAGACAACTACAACCACTTTTACTTGCAGTTGTCGCCCTTGAGCCAGATTCCAGAGTCTTAGCGAGGGGGTTGCATGCTTCTGGACAACACAAAAACTGCTAAAATAGGGACACCAGAGAACCTCCTTCCTTAACCGTACCAGATGATTACTTATTTTTGTGGTAGCACAGGGAGTCCAGAGGTGCCCCACCTCACCCCCAAGTGAAACCACAATGATTCACAACCTTCTAGGGAGTCCATAATTCGCTGTACCAATCGAGAAATATCGAAAAGTATTTGATCAAGTCTTCCTCTTATTTTGCTTCACGATGGCCTCTCCAAAGATGTTACAAGGATTCAAAGTGTGTTATCTCAACCCACGAACTCTAGGGACACAAACTATTACAGGGCTCCATAAATTCCATTCCAACCCACAACCTCGGGGACCCCAAATTGTTACAAGGCTCTAGAGATTCAGATATCTGTTTCAACCCACAACCTCCAAGGACCCAAACTGTTACAGGGCTCCAAGGATCGTATCTCAACCCATAGCGTCTAGGGACCCTAAGTTGTTATAGGTCTCCACAGACTAGCAGCTCAACCCACAACCTCTAGGGGTAGAGAATCGATCCCCTTACCTTCTCTTCTCTTCTCTTCAACACTGGCTACTAAAATCTTCTGCGAGAGGCTCAATTCTAATCCACTTCTCCGTCTGCCTCCAAAAAAAAGCTCTTTGTTCCCTTGTTGCAAGGAGCTTAAATGGGTCTCTCCTAATAAAAAAGTATCCTCTGTTAGAATGGGTCTCCCTTACTCAAATGTTGAGTGACTCCTCTTTGTCCTCATGCCTTCTATTACTTGAATGCTCTCTTCCCTTTTTTTCATTTTTAGTCTTCGACTCCATTTCTATCAACATTATTTACTACTGCATCCTTGCAGTTCACAAGCTTTCATAATTTATTTCCTCTTTTCTTCTTGTGTGTTTTCAAGCAAGCATGTGCTTGGGAATTTTTCCTCAACCCGTTTAATTTTAAGAACTAGTTCATTAACTTCCTGCACCAACCAACCTTCAATGGTTGTCCTGAAAATTCAGGTTTCCTATTTGCACAAGAAACCATAATATCCCAAGCAACAATCCTCCTCCCCTAGCCATGGAATCCTTGTACCTTTGACTCAGTCCCATTTTATTTTGATTTCAACATTACATAAAATTTACATCATAATCACAATGTGGCTCTGGGAACCTTCTGTGGGTTGTGATGCAAGACCTTCTAGCTGACGGGTCAAGACGAAAGGAAAGGCTGTTTGGTCTCTGAAGAGGACAAAAGAGTAATTTGCTGAGTGAACAATGTAGTTGTTTTTGTTTATGTTGTTTAACTTAATAAAGAACAATACGTAGGAAGGTAGAGCATTAATTAGGTAAATTGTTGCAAGTAATTAGTTTTATTTTCATGTCAATAACATCAGACAATAACAGTTCTTGGAACTAAAAAAGTGTAACCAACAGAATGTAACCAATAGCAATTGGAAGAAAACAATTCCATACAATCATTTTAAAAAAGAACAAAACACAATTGTAAAGGTTTGACTTTTGAAAAGAGAGAGTGAGAAAGCTAATAAGATAATTCCATACAATTCCATACAATCATTTTAAAAAAGAACAGAACACAATTGTAAAGGTTTGACTTTTGAAAAGAGAGAGTGAGATAGCTAATAAGATATCTCTAAGCATAGAGACATTTCTTTCCAACATCCTCTAACTATCTATCTATATGTCATTCTGTCGATTTCCAGAAGCAGTAAAGATATAATCTCTGTCTTGTTCTATAAGAATGTACACACATGTTTCAAATTGCATTGATTCAAGCAGGCCTACGAACCCAAACGAATTTGTAGACATAGCTCAAGAACACGTTGGAGAAGAAAGGGCATACAAACCCTGAACCTAACAAGTATCCAAATGCAGAGGAATCCTAGACGAGTTTGTATAATTCGAGCATCAAAATATAGATAAGGCACAAGCATTTACGAACAACAAACCAAGCAAATTATACAGGTATGCCTGAAGAGTAAACCCACTTGTTTCATTTATAAAATAAGCATAAGAAATCTCTCTTCAATCATACATAGTTCCAAAACCTCGTTCAAATATTTATACAATCCATACAATAACACCTTACAAAGTTCAAGGGTATCATAGGATGTGGGCCTAGAAACCATAAGGCAAATCATACAGCAACTAACCACCAGAGCAACCATACAAGCCAACACCCTATGACTACTTACAGTCAATGGCTCCAAAAATCATTGCACAAGAATTACAATAACCCTAGCCTGCAACAATAGAATACAAGTGATAAGAAAAATAGGGAATGAACCTACCCGGGTCTAGCCAGAGCCTTGAAGAGCCGAAGTACGAAACCCTCCAAAACATTACACCTGCAACGAAAAACATTAAACGAGGTTCATAAGTATTAAGTGGCAGAGTAGGTAAAAACCAGAGGAAAGAACGAAACCATGGTTCGAGTTTACCTTGTAGAGACATGCCACAATCATTGCATTTATTTAGGGTCACCCTGCTCATGAAGGAGCAAGTGTATGAGTTTAACTATGTGAAAAGTGGAAAAGGCTGATAGCATAGAATAGAAACCATACCTTTGCATTGCTGGAGAAGCTAAAGCCAAGACCCTGTGACCGCATCCCATTCAAAACCGAGAAATACAACTAGAGACTCAACAACATTTGCATAGAAGGATTCAAGACCACAAAGAATCGCGCAATCCAGCAAACAACCAACAGTGACATTGCACACAAAGAAATCTTAGAGTCTAACTGTAAAACTAAAGCTTCATAACCGACAGCAAGAATAAGTGTAGAGAAGGCAACATCAATGAAATTAATAGGTTCAAACAAGGGTTCATACCAGATGGAGGAGCTCACGAGTTTTCTCAGGTCAAGAGTTGAGCTAGAGCATAGTAACAACAAAATTTACATGGAGACAACCGCAACCTAACCATAATGTAAAGATCTCAAAACTCAAGCAAATTGACATGCAAAATGACCAAAGTTAGGGTTTGAATCTCTCATACCAAGGTGGGGTTGACAATCCCAAGGGGTGGACACTTATCCGTTGGTTGTTAGAGCAAGTACCAATCATAAGTGCAGACCCCAAATCCATTTTAATTTCATTACAATCAACTGTCAAATGAACCAAATTTATATGTAATCCAGTTGTCATCATTAATTTCATTCATTTTCGTATTATTAACCTTGGGTAGTGTGACAAGGGTGGGTTGGACCCATCAAGTGGTATCAGAGCAGGAAGTTGAAAGAGTCAGGATATGGAAGTTGCAAGACGAGGACATGGGAGAGGTGTGCACAGAGTAGGAGACGAAGGACTGGGGGAAGAAATAAGGATCCTTACTTCTAGTTTAGAGGGAGTGGAGGTAGGAAGGAGAGGGGATCCAGAAATAGGAGATGACAATGAGGAGGAAGAAGTAGTTACAACAGATGGACCAGATGAGGAAGGGTTGGAGATGAGGTTTCTAAGGTCAGTTCTGTTGGCCAGCAAGAAGCCCAAACTGGAGATTCCTAACTACAACGACAGCCTATCCACAAAAGTTTCGTTGGACTGAATAAGTGAGTTGGACAAGTATTTTGAAAGTGAAGAGATCAATGAGGATTGGAGAGTCAAGTTCGCTGCAACCAAATTGAAGGGACATGTAGCCCTGTGGTGGGATAGTGTCCATGTAGAGAGAAGGAGAATGAACAAGCTACTGATAAAGAAGTGGTCAAGGATGGTGGCCAAGCTAAAAGGTAGATTTTTGCCTAAGGATTACCAGGTTGCACTTTACCGACAAGTGCAGAACTTAAGACAGAAAGGGATAACAATAAAAGAGTATACAGAAGAATTCTACTGAGTGAACTTGAGAGCTACTAATACTGATGACACTCTGAAGAAGACATCAAGATACGTAAATAGTTTGAGACTAGAAATACTGGATGAAACAAGTATTCATTCCCAAAGAAACATAGAAGAAGCCTATCAAAGTGTTGTAAAGGCTGAAGAAAAGATTACTAGAAAACAAAATGCTAGGAGAGTACGGGAACTAGCAGGGGATGAGGACAGTCATATGGCAGAGGTCGAACTGCCAGTAATAGCGAAGAGGGCAGTATCTCCAAGGTTTCAGGAACAACAGAGAAAGGAGACAACACTAGAGGTGGTAGGCCATATCAATGTGGAAGAGGGAATGGTCGGGGTAGAGGAGCTAATTTCCAGTGCTACAGGTGCCACAAGTGGGAGCACAGATCTTTTGAATGCCCTGAAGTAGAGCAAGCTTGCCAGAGGGGAACATTTGTTGCATAGCCTAAGGAAGCTGAGGCATCGCCCCAAGAAGCAGAAAATGTAGCGAAAACGGGGGAGGCCTTGGTTCTAAATAAAGTATTACTAAAGCCATCCCAAGGAGAGAGCTAAATAGACCCAATGGAAAGCACTATTCTAGACAGTTTGCAAATCACACGGAAAGTGCTGCAAATTGATCATTGACAGTGGAAGTATAGATAATTTGGTTGCCATTGAGATGGTTTAAAAGTTGGGATTGAAGTGACTTAAGCACCCCACCGCTTACAAGGTTTCGTGGCTGCAGAAAGGCCACCAGCTATTGGTTGATGAACAATGTGAAGTTGAATTTCACATTGGTAGGTACAAAGACAAATTTATCTATGATATCATGCCAATGGACGTGTGTCACATACTGCTGGGAAGACCATGGCAGTATGATCGGAAGGTGGTACACGATGGGAAAATGAGATACTACAAGTTTGTTAAAGATGCAGTCAAGCATACGCTTGTACCCATCAAGGAAGAGGAGACAACAGAAGTGAGCAGGACAAAAGCATTGTTAGTAGGTGGAAAACAGATTGTGAAATAGATCGAGGAAAACAAAGAGAATTATGTTGTTGTGAGGAGGGCAAAGACAGTGTTGTTGCACATAGAAATGTCTGAATTGCCTATAGAAATTCAAGATATGCTGCAAGAATTAAAAGACATTATAGTTGATGATTCTCCAGACAAGTTGCCTCCCAAAAGAAGCATTAGTCATCATATCGACTTCATACCTAGAGCAAGCTTACCAAATAAGACAACATATCATATGAGCCCCATAGTTAAAGAAGAAATGAGGGAACAGGTGCAGGAGTAGCTAGATAAAGGGCTAATAAGGGAAAGCTTGAGCCCTTGTGCAATACCAACAGTTCTCATTCCTAAGAAAGGAGGAGAATGGCGGATGTGCACAGATTCATGGGCCATCAACAAAATCACCATTAGGTATAGGTTTCCCCTACCAAGGATGGATGATATGATGGACTATCTAAGTGGGGCAGCATACTTCATGAAGATTGATCTGAAGAGTGGCCATTATCAGATCTGGATCAGAGAAGGAGATGAGTGGAAGTGATGAAAATGAGATTTTGGGGGTTGCCCAAAATCCCAAATTCTTTAAAAATCTTGATCCTGGACTTGTGGGTTATGGTCCCACTCAATCTTTGGGAAGCCCTTTAATTAATTCACCGTTATAGTCTGTCTTGCTCTCATTTGAACGTTCATGCAGCCGCCGCCGAATGCCTACAACACCATTTTTATTTACAGAACACAAGTTTCGACTCATTTATAAAACACATAGCATATACAATTAACATAGAACATAAACACACTTTTACATATTTACGGAACAATTACAAAGTTAAGGCTGAAACACACTTTTATATATTTACGGAGCAATTACAAAGTTAAGGCCTTTCAGCCTTAAAACGAACTCATGCTCGGCTACATCTTGGACACTCACAATTTTCTTCACAAAATAAATTATATCTCACACCCTACCACATTACATTTATATAAGATGCATTAGGAAGGATTGATCAGATCTTCTCCTAGTTTTCTCCACAAAAGCTTCATGCATGCACGCTTTAAATCTGCTTTATCCTTTTTAAATCTAATTTTCTGCTTTAAATCACGCTTTTCTTTTGTTCTGATCCTTTGGTCCAGTTTGCTTGCTTTGTTGCTGGTTGCTCCCGCATCAGACTCCCGAGGCACAAAAATTTATGACCTCCTGGTCATATGCTTCCCGTCTTCGTAATATCTTCAACTTGTGAGCTGCAATCAACCTCTGCAACAGCAAGTCCTCCTTGCTTCCTCTTACCTCACCAAGCTCTCCTCTCCACTTGGTCTTTTGGTAACCCCTCTAGGCTATTGCAATATTCTCACCTTCCTCTACTTTCTTCTTCCTTCTGGCAGGAATCCTTTCCCTGCTCTGGTACCACCTGATGAAAATGAGATTTTGGGGGTTGCCCAAAATCCCAAATTCTTTAAAAATCTTGATCCTGGACCTGTGGGTTATGGGCCCACTCAATCTTTCGGAAGCCCTTTAATTAATTCACCGTTATAGTCTGTCTTGCTCTCATTTGAACATTCATGCAGCCGCTACCGAGTGCCTGCAATACCATTTTTATTTACAGAACACAAGTTTTGACTCATTTATAAAACACATAGCGTATACAATTAACACAGAACATAAACACACTTTTATATATTTACGGAACAATTACAATGTTAAGGCCTTACAGCCTTAAAACGAACTCATGCTCGGCTACATCTTGGCCACTCACAATTTTCTTCACAAAATAAGATATATCTCACAACCTACCACATTACATTTATATAAGATGCATTAGGAAGGATTGATCAGATCTTCTCCTAGTTTTCTCCACAAAAGCTTCATGCATGCACGCTTTAAATCTGCTTTATCCTTTTTAAATCTAATTTTCTGCTTTAAATCACGCTTTTCTTTTGTTCTGATCCTCTGGTCTAGTTTGCTTTCTTTGTTGCTGGTTGCTCCCGTATCAGGAAGAAAGCCTTCAAGACTAATGAAGTGTTGTACGAGTGGCTGGTCATGTTGTTCGGTTTGAGTAACACCCCTAGTACTTTTATGAGGTTGATGAATGAAATGTTGAAAGATTTCATCGGCAAGTTTGTGATAGTGTACCTTTATGACATATTGATTTTCAGCAAGACTAAAGAGGAGCACCTTCAACATGTTCGAAGAGTGCTGAAGAAATTGCAGTAGAATAAACTACTGATAAATTTGAAGAAATGTACATTCCTACAAAGAGAAATGGTTTATTTGGGCTTTGTAATTGCAGAAAATGAATTGAAGATGGATCTAGAAAAGATTGCAACAATCATTAACTAGCCATCTTCGAGAAGCTTATTCGAGGTACATAGTTTTCATGGGCTGGTTAGTTTTTATCGCAAATTTATAAGAAACTTTAGTGAAATCTATGTGCCTATGTTGGACACCATAAAAAAGGCCAGTCAACCTTTTTGTTGGACCAAGGCAGCAAAGGATAGCTTTTAACTCCTAAAGCGGGAAATTACAGAGAGGCCAATTCTAAGGTTACTAGATTTTAATAAGATTTTCCAGGTTCGATGCGATGCAAGTGGTACAACTATTGGCACTGTACTAAGCCAAGAAGACAAACCTATTGCATTTTTCAGCAAGAAATTGAATGAAAGAAGACAAAAGTATTCCTCATATGAGAAGGAGACACTTCCTGTTGGGGAATGAATGTGTGATATTTTCTAATAATTCAGCGTTGTAATATGTAATGCAACAACATATATTAAACCACAAGCATGCCAAATGGGTGGAGTATTTGCATAGTTTCACCTTTTTGTTCAACCACATCAATGGGCAGGCCAATAAGGTTGTGGATGCATTGAGTAGAAGAGCCTTGCTCTTACAGGAAAGTACAATACAAGTGTTGGGTTTCAAGAATTTGAAAGATTTGCACTAGACCGACACAGATTTCAGTGCTGAGGAACAAAAGTCCATGGTTGGACTACAACTTGTAGGAGGAAATACTATTTAGAGGGGGATAGTTATGTATTCCTGATTATTCGATGAGAGAAAATATTATACAGGAGAAACATAGCGGGGGTCTAGCCAGACACTTCGGCATAGACAAAACTTTGGAGCAACTCAGACACTTCTATTACTAGCCAAGAATGTGAAGAGATGTACAACGGGATGTGAATAGATGTAAAGTCTGCCAACTGGCCAAGGGACATAGTCAAAACACTGGACTTTACGCACCACTACCTGTTCCAAGTAGACCATGGGACTCAGTCAACATTGACTTTGTCTTAGGACTGCCTAGAACACAACGAGGTTATGACTCAGTGATGGTGGTGGTAGTCAGGTTTTTGAAAATGGCACATTTCATCCCTTGTCGAAAAACTAGTGATGCCACTCACGTAGCTCACCTGTTTTTCATAGAGATTGTTAGATTACATGGCCTACCGAGATCTATTGTTTCTGACAGGGACGTAAAATTCACGAGACACTTTTGGCGAACCTTGTGGAAGAAGTTGGAAACACGGTTGAACTTCAATTCTGCATATCATCCGCAGACTGACGGGCAAACGGAAGTGGTGAATAGGAGTTTGGGGAACTTGTTACAGAGCTTGATGGGGGAAATTTCATGGTTATGGGATCGTGCACTCTCTCAAGTAGAATTTTCTTATAACGATTCATCGAATCACAACACTAGATGCATTCCATTTCAGATCCTATACAACATGCATCTTTGCAGACTACATGAGTTGTGGGATCTGGGAAAGTTGGAGAAGAGAAGTGCTAATGGGGAAGATTTTACTGAGGCGATGAGTGAACTACACGAATAGGTGAAATTAAAGTTGCATGACATCATTTAGAAATACAAACAGTGGGATGATCTAAAGCAGCGAGAAGTTGAATTCAATATAGGTGATGAAGTCCTTGTACACTTACACAAAGAACGGTTTCCTAAGGGCGCGTATAACAAGATAAAATTCAAGAAGATTGGTCCCTGCAAGATTTTGCGTAAATTCTTAGCCAACGCTTATGAGATACAACTACCACTTGATATAGGCATATCACCTATTTTCAACGTGGCAGACCTATTCCCATATACTGCAACCCAGAGGAAGACAGTGTGGTACATCCAAAACAGGACAATCAAGTTGGAGAGAGTTCTTAGATGAGGCACATGACTTCGTCTCAACCCCATGAGATCGAGAAGATTGTCGACACATAGGTATCCAAGAGAACTCGCAAGAAAGAGTATCTACGATACCTTGTCAAGTGGAAGAATGTCCAATTGAGGACAGTTCGTGGCTCAACGCGGCATAGATACAGATGGCGGGTTATTCTGTGGAGGAGCTCATGGAATGGAGCCATGAATTTTTCTTACCCCAGGAGCCTAATGCAAGAGCATCTAGCTTACGGGTCAAGACAAAAGGAAAGGATGTTTAGTCTATGAAGAGGACAGAAGAGGAATTTGCTGAGTGAATAATGTAGTTGTTTTTGTTTATGTTTTTTAATTTAATAAAGAACAATACATAGGAAGGTAGAGGATTAATTATGTAAATTATTGCAAGTAATTAGTTTTATTTTCATGTCAATAACATAGGACAACAATAGTTCTTCGAACTAAAAATGTGTAACCAACATAATGTAACCAACAGTAATTGGAAGAAAACAATTCCATACAATCATTTAAAAAAAAAACAGAACACAATTGTAAACATTTGACTTTTGAAAGAGAAAGTGAGAAAGCTAATAAGATATCTCTGAGCACACAAACATTTTTTTTCGAACATCCTGTCACTGTCTATCCATATGTCATTCTATCGATTTCCAGAAACAATAAAAGTCTAATCTATGTTTTGTTCTACAAGCATGTACACACACATGTGTTTCGTATTGCATTGATTCAAGAAGGCCTACGAACCGAAACAAATTTGCAGAAATAACTCAAGAACACGTTGCAGAAATAAGGGCATACAAACCTTGAACCTAACAAGTATACAAACGTAGAGGAATCCTACATGAGTTTGTATAATTCGAGCATAAAATACAAATAAGGCACAAGCATTTATGAATAGCAAACCAAGAAAATTATACAGGTACGCTCGAAGAGTAAACCCACTTGTTTCATTTATAAAATGAGCACGAGAAATCTCTGTTCAATCATATATAGTTCCAAAACCTCGTTCAAATATCTATACAGTCGATACAATAACACCTTACAAAGTTTGAGGGTATCTTAGCATGCGGGCCTAAAAACCCTAAGGCAAGTCCTACAACAACTAACCACTAGAGAAACCGTGCAAGCCAACACCTTGCGACTACTTATAGTCGATGGCTCCAGAAATCATTGAAACAAGAATTACAATAACCCTAGCCTATGACAGCAAAATACAAGTGACAAGAAAAACAAGGAACGACCCTACCCTGGTCTAGCCGGAGCCTCGAAGAGCTGAAGTCTGAAGCCCTCCAGGACATTACACCTGCAATGAAAAACATTAACCGAGGTTCATAAGTATTATGTGGTAGGGTATGTAAAAGCTAGAGTAAAGAACAAAACCAGGGTTCGAGTTTACCTTGCAGAGACAGGCCACAACCATTGCAGTCATTTAGGGTCACCCTGCTCATGAAGGAGAAAGTGTATCAGTTTAACTGTGTGAAGAGAGGAAAAGACTGATAGCATAGAAGAGAAACCATACCTTTGCATTGCTGGAGAAGCTGAAGCTGAGACCCTATGACCGCATCCTGTTCAAAACCGAGAAATACAACCAGAGACTCAACAACAATCGCATAGAAGGATTCAAGACCAGAAAGAGTCGCGCAACCCAGCAAACAACCAACAATGACATTGCACACAGAGAAATCTCAGACTCTAAGCATCAAACTAAAGCTTTATAACCGACAGCAAGAATAAGTGTAGACAAGGCAATGTCAATGGAATTAACAGGTTCAAACAAGGGTTCATACAAGACAGAGGAGCCGAGGAGTTGTCCTAGCTCAAGAGTCGAGCGAGAGCACAGTAATAGAAAAATTTACACAGAGACAAGCACAACATAACCATAACACAGACCTCTCAAAACTCAAGCAAATGCACATGCAAAATGACCGAAGTTAGGGTTTGAATCTCTCATACCAAGGCGGGGTTGACAATCCTAAGGGGTGGACACTTGTCTGTTAGTTGTTAGCGTAAGTACCAATCATAATTGTGGACCACAAATCCATTTTAAAATCATTGCAATCAACCGTCAAATGAACCAACTTTATATGTAATCCAGTTGCCATCATTGATTTCATTCATTTTCATATTATTAACTTTGGATAGTGTGACAAGGGTGGGCTAGACCCATCACGTTGTTACAATTATGTTTCTTCTTCCATAGCCTTGCTACTATCTTCTTAGTCAATATATTAAATTAGACACTTTTTTCTAGCCACCTCCAAATTGTACCAATGGCATTCCTATCCAATGACATAAAAATAACCCAAGTTAGGTTTTGTAGATGAATTATTATATTACCCTCAATATTGCCTAGCTTAGACCACCTGCAAATTTAATACCAACTAATAAGAAAAAATAATAAAAAATAAATTGAAAAATGAAATTTAACTCATACACTGGATACAAGCTTTAAGTGGAAAACTCCATTAGGTGAAAAATCATTTTTATTACAATAACATTAAAATTAGTTTTCACCCTTTTCTTTTACACCCTATTCTTTTTACTCACACCCATAATAAAATCGATTTCATTACAATACTATGAACCCAATGCCATAGGATAGAAAATTACAATACTATGAACCCAATACCATAGGATAGAAATAGGTGCAGGCGACTTTAACTTTGATTTGGTCTCACAATTTGAATGTTATGAATAAATAAAACTCTTTATTATGATATGGAAAAGGGAAATATTTATATT
>APFE030459678.1:137950-204900 GCA_000404065.3 Pinus taeda | reverse complement strand
AAAAAATGTTAAACAAATAGTCATGTAACTCATTTTACAATTTTATTATTATTTGGAGTACACATCATGATATTAAAATATTTTATTAAATTAAGTGGCAAGGAACCCTCTCTATACTGCCTATACTGCCTTGTTAATAGCTTCGTATATTTTGAAAAATTAAATAAATATATAAATATCCTCTGATTTAACCATTAAGATATCCGTATCCATATGGTGTTTAGCTTTTTGGAAAATGTTTTTTATTGACGATATTTCTCATAACATTTCCAACGTCATGTATGGTTACACTGTAGTTCTTTTGCTCGACAAATGTTTAATAATGATTCACATCTCTGACGTCATTTATAGATAAGGTGCATTTATAGATACAGTGCAATTCCGCTTATCACATATGTTTAATAATGATTATTGTATAATGCTTTTAGTTGAAAATAATTAATATTATTTTGTATTAGTGTAGAAATGGTTACATAGTTGTAACATATCTCCTTAGTTTAGGATATGTTCCTAGAGTTTAGGAGTTTGGTTGCAACTTCTTGATTTCTAATGTTGTATTTAATGATGTAATCTTTCATTGATGATTAATATAGTGTACGAGAGTGATCTCTCTGTTTTGAGTGTAGTCTCTAGGTGCAGGCCACACTTGTGAACTACATCTCCTTCTTTTCAATTTTGTTCACATTTTATCTTGATATCAGAGCACAGATTGGGTGAGCCTGATCTTTTGTCACTTTTGTGGCTGAAGTGCTTTTGTAGCTAGCTTTTCTGTGTGGTAGAATTGCCTGTGTGGCTTGAGGAGCCTCTGTGGCCACTTGTACACAAGATCTTTGTGCTCAATTGAGCAGGTGGACTGCAGAACACTTGGCTCGGACTCAGAATTTTTTAATTTTCTGAGTAGAAGGGGGTTGACGTGGGTTTTGCACTGACAGTTGCGCCAGGAGCGGCTATTAGCGCGTTTGTTGGGAAATTAAGTGCGCCAGCACACCAAAATACTGGATTGACACGTAATTTAAGGGAAAAATCACGCCAAGCATTTTTCCTCGCACCGATTTTATCTTGGCGCGGGATTTTCGCTCGGGAGAGCGCCAACTCACCCTCAAGCAGATTTGCGGGAAGCCTCATCTTCGTTTGATGATTTGCGAGGGGTGCAGATCGAAGAAGTTGCAGATCTATCCAGGAGAGGTAGATCAGATCAATTTTTTTGGCTGTATTGAAAAACGCCAAATTTTCTCATTAGAGCGGGATTGCCAAATACTATAGATCAGTGGCAGAGAAGTGACAGATCGATTTGACAGGTATCGTTTTTGTTTTTTTGTTGGGTAAATTCATTTTTGTTGATCTGATTAGAATGAGTAATACGATGGAATCGTATCTTCAGGATTCTAGAAAACTCAGTGGATCTAACTTCACGAATTGGAAGTTTAAGATCCAGACCTTGCTTGAGGGTGCGAATGCTTTGTTCATAGTTACAGGGGATGAGCTGAAGCCGAACGCAAGGACACAAAAGCAAGAATGGGAGAAACGTGAGAACAACGTGAAAGTTTTGTTGAAGATGTCCGTGAGAGACAATATTATCCCGTACATCAGAGACTATAAAACGTCTGCGGAGATCTGGACGACCATCAAAAGTCTGTATCAGACCCAGAACACAGGTCGAATTACGACACTTAAAAGCAAGTCATTTTCAATGAGGATGGACGAAACGAAGACTGTTGTTGTATTTGTTGCACAAATTAAAGATGTGAAAGACGGATTGGGGGACATCGGAGAGGTGGTGTTTGACTCTGATCTTGTCTCAATCACACTAAGCGGGATGCGTGATGAATTTCAAATGTTTGTCACGAGATTGGCGGCAAGGGAGAAAACGCCCACATTTGGAGATATGACAGGGATCTTGCTATAAGAAGAGGAGTAGCGACAGAACCTGAATGCCCAAAGTGATGATCTTGAGATGATGGTGAAACGACAATCATTCAGAGGAAAGCAGCCACAACAACAATCACAGCAGAAAGGAGGAACATCACAGAAGAATTCTCATAAAGGTATGCTTGCAAATCATTCTATAAAGAAATGTTATTATTGTGGAAAGAAGGGTCATATACAGAAAGAATGCTTTACAAAGCAGGCTAATGATGCAAAGAGGAAGCAGGCAAGTGCAAAGCACAAAGGATATTTTGTTGAAGAAGAAGATAAAGATTTCAGTCATGAATTTCAACTGTTCACAGTTGACTGTGCCCTTTCAGCATCTAATGAGGACGATATTTGGTATGTCGATTCCGGAGCATCCTCTCACATGACAGGTAAAAAGGAATTTTTTGCTAGTCTTGAAAAAAGCACATACGGGTCAAAAATATATTTAGGAGATGATAGTGGATACGAGATTAAAGGTTATGGGGTGATTCCAGTCAAGTTATCAAATGGAAAAATTAGTCGCCTTAAAAATGTTTTATATGTACCTGGAATTAATAAAAATCTCATATTTGTATCCATGATGACTGATCAAGATATGCAAGTCAAGTTCTTCAAGACT
Organism: Pinus taeda; assembly: GCA_000404065.3. NCBI lineage: Eukaryota > Viridiplantae > Streptophyta > Pinopsida > Pinales > Pinaceae > Pinus > Pinus taeda. The sequence continues at coordinate 202,367 of APFE030459678.1, read as the reverse complement.
CATTGTGTGATAAAGGATTGCAGGAATGAAATAGTTGCAACAGGCATGCGAGTTGGAAGCCTATGCAGACTGGATGCAAAGAGTATACCAAAGAAAGCCATGGTTGTAGGAGGATCGACAGCTAAACAACTCTGGCATCAGATGTTCGGTCACTTGAATTTGCAAGACCTCATGTTATTTCAGAAGAAAGGTATGGTTGAGGGGCTCCCTATCTTTCGTAATATTCAGTTAAATTGTGATGGTTGTGCCTTAGGTAAAATGCATAGAGAACAGTTTCTTGTGCATGATAGGAGGAAGGAATCATATATTTTAGAACTAGTGCACACTGATATATGCGGACCTATGCACACAAGGTCGCTAGGAAGAGCATATTATTTTCTGTTATTTACTGGTGATTGCGCTAGATATTCATGGGTTTATTTCCTGAATAAGAAAATTTAGACTTTCCAGTGCTTTATAGAATTTAAAAACTTGGTGGAAAAACAGTTTGGTAAGAGTATAAAAATTCTCCGATCTGATCAAGGGGGAGAATACAAGCTAGGGGAATGCATGAAATTCTGCAAATCTCACCGGATTGTTCACTGGTATATAGTGCCACACGCACCATAGCAGAATGGAGTTGCAGACCACAAAAATAGAACCTTAGTGGAGTGTGCAGGGAGCATGTTATAAGGTAAGGGTCTGTCTAACAGTTTTTGGGCAGAAGCTATTAATACTGATGTATATTTGAAGAACAAAAGTCCTACTAGGTATCTTGGCTTCAAAACTCCTTTCGAAGCTCTATATGGATTCAAACCAGCCGTAAACCATCTAAGAGTATTTGGGTCAAAAGCATTTTCCCATATACCCAAAGCTGGTAGGAAGAAATTAGACCCTAAAGCAGTTAGATGCATCTTTGTTGGTTATGGCATAGAGTTTAAAGCATATAAATTATTTAATCCTGAGTCTCGTAAGACATTTGCAAGCAGGGATGTAGTGTTTCATGAATAGGTACAAGAAGGGAAAGATGACATTGGGGATGATTGGCACATTCCATTGTTGACAGATGAAAGCGGCGAGGATGAAAGAGAGCAGGAGCAGAAAGAAGAGCAAAAATAAGAAGAGGAAGAATGTGATAAAGCAAGCTCATTTAAAGCTGAAGAAAACAAATTTGAGGTAAGTCCCCTACCAAGGAGATCAGGTAGGAAGACTCAAAAACCATTAAAATTGAGAGACTATGCTTTGATGTCAAATATTTTGAACATTGTAGAGCCCACTAATTACAAAGAAGCTAGTCAATTTAAGGAGTGGAGGGTTGCAATGAATGAAGAGATAGAATCAATTCTTAGAAATGACACTTGGGATTTAGTTGAGCCGCCTAAGAATAAGACACCCATATGATGTAAATGGTTGTTTAAACCATAAATGGATGCAGATGGAAGTATAAATAAATTAAAAGCTAGGCTGGTTCAAAAGGATATTCACGGCAAGAAGGTATAGATTTTGATGATACTTTTGCACCTGTAGCAAAGTTAAATACAATCGGAATTCTTATTGCTTTAGCTACTAAATGTAATTGGGAGCTACCCTAGCTTGATGTTAAATTTTCATTTTTAAATGGTAATTTAAAAGAGGAAATTTACTTAGTACAGCGAGAAGGGTTTGTAAAGTAGGGGCAGGAACATCTTGTTTGCAGATTGAAAAAGGATTTATATGGTTTAGAGCAAGCACCCAGGTCTTGGTATGGAAAGGTTGATTCTTTCTTTTTAGTGTATGGCTTTCATAGAGGTTTAAATGACCTAAATTTGTATACCAGGTACAATAATTAGGGGCATATTATTTTGATCTCTTTGTATGTAGATTACATGATTATAACAGGAGATGTAGATGATTTAATCAAAGGAATCAAAAGGCTTATGGGACAAGTTTTTGAGATGAAAGATCTCGGTAGCCTTCATTACTGTCTGGGACTAGAAGTATGAAGAGATATTGGGCAAACTTTTCTTACCCAAGGGAAGTATGCCATAAATCTATTGGAAAAGTTTGGTATGGATCAGTGTAGATCAGCAGCGACACCTTTGCAACAGAATCTGAAGTTGTGCAGTGACGATGGCACTAAAGAGATTGATGCTACAATGTACAGACAAATGGTTGGCAGCTTGATATATCTCACAACAACCAGACCTGACTTGGAATATTCTGTTAGTGTGTTGAGCCAATTCATGTCAAAACCACTTAAAAGTCACTCGGTAGCAGCAAAACGCGTGTTGGGGTATCTTTATGGTACTGTTAACTATGGTATTTTATACACTGGCGCATCTGATGTTATTCTAGCAAGTTTTTCAAATTCAGACTGGGCAGGTAACATGGATGATCGAAGGTCTATGACAGATTATGCATTCAGCATAGGATCCGGGGTCATAGCATGGAGCAGTAAGAAGCAGAGTATTGTAGCCTTGTTTTCGTGTGACGCTGAGTATCAAGCATTGTGTGCAACGACGTGTGAAGTGATGTGGTTGAGAAGGCTTCTCAATGATGCAGGAAAATAATAGAAGAATCCCACTTGCATTAAAAGCGACAACCAGAGCACCATTAAATTGGCATACAATCCAGTGTTTTATAAAAACACCAAACATATAGACACTCAGTTCCATTTTATTAGAGAGAAACTACAGTAAAAAGAAATTATTGTTGAATATTGTAAAACTTGTGACAATATGGCTGATATGTTTAGAAAGCCTCTTGCACGTGTGAAGTTTGAATTGTTTAGAGGGATGTTAGAAGTCCATGACAACCCTTTCTCCATTAAGGGGGTGAGTTGAAAATAATTAATATTATTTTGTATTAATGGAGAAATGGTTACATAGCTATAACGTATCTCCTTAGTTTAGGATTTGTTCCTAGAGTTTAGGAGTTTGGTTGCAACTTCCTGATTTCTAAAGTTGTATTTAATGATGTAATCTTTCGTTGATGAGTAATAGAGTGTATGAGAGTGATCTCTCTATTTTGAGTGTAGTCTCCAGGTGCAGGCCACAATTGTGAGCTACATCTCCTTCTTTTCAATTCTATTCACATTTTATCTCTTTTCATACCAATTATTTTTTATATAGATAGTAATACACATTTTCTCTAGCAAGATGGTTATTTAGAATTTTAGAGTGGTGAAAAGTTGTCACTCTATCTCCTACAATGTTGCCACCTAAAACAGAAATAAGTATTTCATATTGGCAGATAAAGGAAAATGAACATTACACAACATCGCCATGAAAAGTGATCTTTGAGTTTTAGAAAGATGCAATCTTGCCAAGGGCATTGATAGCATTCCCCCTAAGGAAAAACCATGCATTACCGTATTGTGTTGCAAAGCGATTTTTTTTATACATTTATGATTGTTTTTAACTGTTAGTTTGTTTCCATTTTTTTGATTCAAAATGCTTGATTTATTTTGTACATGTTCATAACAATTACTTTATCTTCATAAGATTTGGAGATTAATATAGACAAATTCATTTATAATTAATTTTAAGATGTTATATAATTATTTTTAGGTTTCGATTTTTTTTTTTAATTTCACAACAAATTTTTTCATAAATCACAATTTCCTTTTATTATATAAATAATTTTAATATCATTAAAAAACATTTAAGACATTAAAATAATACAAATTACCTAGTTCAAACTTATAATTTCATAACTTACCCTAAAATTAGATACAATATTAAAACCTAAAACTAAAAAATACTCTAAAATTTAAAATAAATACACAAGCATCATATTCAACGAAACTTTCCAGTCGATGGAGTTTCTCTTATAAAATGCTGGTACATATAACCAACATTTTATTAGTCCTTGCCATTTGGCAATGCCCAGGGACTATCGTAATCGGTTTGCGATGTTATGACATTAGTTTACCTGTTTCTTATTAGTCGCTGCCACTTGTAAACCAAAGTTCTTATGGTCATATAGTTTTACAATTTTAATAAACCAATGTTTCCAGAGGCATATCGTTTTGCCATCTTATTTGGCCTTTTCCCGAGGCGGAGAGGCAAAAATCATATGATATGTGTATTTATTTTGGAAATTTGAAAGTAATGAAAATATAATGGAAACTAATGCTAGCATTAGTTTCGTATTTTAACAGATATTAAATGCTATAGTGGTAAGCAAGTTCGCATCTTGTGCATTGAACTTGCCATATGGTGCAACAACTACCATCTTTTGCGTTGCCAGCTTTGACAATTCGACAACAAGACGGGTGATGCATGAAGCGGAAGTTCGACAATTCAATAACAAGACTGCTTCTCAGATGCTGGAAGTTGATGGATGCCCTCTTCTGCCATGCCTAGAAGTGGAAGTTGATTATGAATTTATGCAGTTGAGGCATTCTTGATTGAGAAAAAAGGATTCCCTCTAGTTAACTCCGTAAAGCCTGTACGAGTAGTGAAGAACTATATAGAGTTGTGGTTGGTTGTTGACCAATAGAAAGCATGGGAGAAAGATGAACAGGGGCGAGAAATAAACAAAATGAGACCATAAGCTGCCTCAGAGAAGAAGCTTATTCAAATTACCCGGGTAATGTTGTTCCTTCTGGTCCTGGAAATGAAAAGCCAGTGAAACTGGGGCTGCTGCTTACACTGGTGCTTATTTTCGTCATGGTTGTTCTACCTGGCTCGGTTCTGCTTGTTAAAATGCTGATTTAATTGCTAGGAGTAGTGCTCCTGCTAGGCCTTCTTAGACTTTTATTGTGTTGGGACCACTTGTTGTGCTGGTGCTACTGGGAATTCTTATGCAGGAACTCCTCGTCTTATAAAGTTGGGAATCCAGTTTCAACTTATGATGCTGGGAATAAAGCTCCTTCAATTGCTATTGGAAATGCTATGGCAAAGGCTGGGAATTAACTACGAACACAATACCAAAATCTGCGAGAAAATAGACTCAATTCGGACATAAAATCACACGGTGCCTTCGATACACCCTAGTTTGACCATCTCTCCCATAGATTCAGTCTTTTTCTTAGAGAAATTTAATCTATTTTTACTAGCATCAAAAATATACGTTTCAGTTTTTTTTCTAAAAGAAATTTAATCTATTTTTTACTAGTATCACCTGAGAAATTATTCTTATCCATTAGTCCTTTATTAAGTTGCTAAGTTTCATGGAAAGATATATCAGACCTTAACTAAGTACTTTAAAATGAGAACGAAAAAAACAATTTCAGACCAAATACAACAAACTCACATTTGGATCGCAGGTAGCATTGGGTTCGGAGATGTTAATGCCCCCTGTTTTGAGAGAACTCTGTAGGTTGTCCACGCATGTCTGCTCATCATCAGGAAGGAAAGGCTGCAATTCCAAGGACAAGGATGAGGACGAGACGGGAGGGGGCGCCGCTTGGAGCACTGTGCAGGCGTAGGCGGCATATAACCAGGCGGCCAAAAGAAGGCAGCAGCGGCTCCTATCAAGAAGCCCCTTTCGGCCATTAACACAAGCCTCCTTCACGCCTCCGAACAGCTCGTCTGAGAGGTCGAGGTGACAGGTCTTTTCCTCGTGCTGATCAACTGGAATTGCAGGTATGATGTAATTCGAACTCACTGGCTCCTCTGCCTCTGGAATTCCAATTCGTGTTTCGCTTTTTCCAGCACCCGTAAAAGAAGCGAGGAACAGAAACGTGATCAACATCATACCCCTCATGATTTTCCTTGACCCTCTGCAAGATTCGAGCCTACAACACTTGCGCGACAAAAGCTACATTAAATTTCAAATTGCAGCCGATTGAGTTGTAGTTGGACCATCGAGAGTACCTGAGTAATAAATACTTTTCTTCCAACACTGATGTCGAAAACAGTATATTAATAATGTCTGCGGGCACGTTAATGGCTATTTATAGGGAAAAAAGAAACCCAGGGAATCAATAAAGCTCGCAATTTCTATTTGTTTGCTTCTGCATTTTAAAATCCCTCTGAATGTAAGGACAGAGAACACAAAAATATACGACAGGTGCTATCAAGGCAGTGCAGTCTGAGCAGTTAGAATGGAATACCAATTTCCCTCAGTTCACATGGAGCCGCCGCCATGGACGACTCTGCTCAATTATAGTTCTTATCATTTGCATTACATGTTTTGTTCAAAATCCATGGTACTGGTTAGTGTGTATGGAATTAATTAAAAAACAAGAAGTTGCCATCCTTTTCCCGCTGCCCATGAAAAAACACAGCTAAATGTAGCAGGATGCTTCTATAAGAAAAGCAACCAACCACTTCGACCATGACTCGTCATGTGAATTATAGTGCGGTCCTCCTCACAGTTTTTATTTCAACTGCAAAAGTCACACTGTGCTCTATTCTTCCTTCCTACTGGTGGCCTCCATGGCTACAACATCTCACAGGATAGGATTAAAGCCGAATGGAACTACTCAACCATAGAAAGAGAAGGACTTATAGTTGTTATTATTGCAGCACTTCCGCTCAAGGAATTGTATTTGCAGATGGAACAACTAGCTCTCGTGCTGCACCTTTAGCTGCTAGTGCATCTTGGTCAACAGAAGAAATTGTTGCTGATGATCTGCACATGGATCTAGAACAACACCTTTAACTACTACCTCCGCAGAGCGCATCTGGAACAACACCTTTAACTACTACCTCCACCTCTACGGGATCGATTAGTGAAATGGTCGCTGCCCCATAAGCATAGCCATGAATGATGAGCATGGAAACGAATGAGAAACATAGCCCAACCACGTAGACATATATCATCTCCCCACTATCATCTCCCCACTAGCCCACACATAACTTACTAAAAAGTGGAATTTGTGCTGCTTGACACCTACAATGCAAAAGACACTTGCGATTCATGTAGACACCCCATATAAGTAACATCGTAATCATCGATTTATAATTGATTCAATTGTTCAACTAATACGGAGAAGTGAATAAGATTAAATATAGTCAATTTAAAAACTTCTTCTCTCTTGTTGAACTAACACGGAGAAGTGAATAAGATTAAATATATAGTCGAGTCGGGTCTGCCACTCAATTGAAATCTATGAAACAAGTATATGGTAGTTTAAAAATAGAATTGGCACAATACTTGTGGGTTAGACTTTGATGAATATGCCCTGCTATTTCTGTAAACCCTCCATCTCCTTATAAAGAAACCCTATTGTCAATTTGAGTCCTGTTCAAATAGCCTATAAGCGTGAACGAGCCTGATAGCTAACTTTGGGGCCTTATGTAACATGGACTATTGCTCTAAGAAAATGCGCTACTTGCAACAATTCCGACTCGATTGAAAACAAAATAAAATATAGAACATTTATAAACTCATTGGACTCATTTGTCACTTGCTATGTGTCCGGACCAGTGCTGTCCTCCATTGAAGTTAACAAGTTAACCCAGTAGTTATTTTCGTCTTCCTGTAGATCTATCCTTGCTGCTGGCAGCGACACGACCTCTGAAGTCCTTGTCAGTGATCCGAGCGGGTCGTCGTAGTGATATTGAATGGTATTTCCTAGAATATCCGATCCTTCGTTGTAGGAATTTGTGGATGTGGTAGATGGAGATTTCTTATCGCTATAAAAGTGCAGATGATCATTCTTATCAGGATCGATGGATAACATCAGAATGGGCATTGAATTCCAATCAATAATTTCAGTCTCAAAAGGTGAGGGCCGCTGCTCTGTCAAGGATGCTGCGGTGCTTTGATGATTTCCGTGATCAGTACTGATGCGCAGGTTTCTTCCTTCTGATTTCCTTTCCAGGTTGGAAAATTGTAAAGACCCTTCTGAAGACGTATTATACTCTGTTGAATCCTCCCTCGTCCCTGAAACAAATCACTGGCTGATTTGGTTCTCCAAGATATGAATCGATCTTAATGCATCGGGTTGGAGGAATTAATAAGTTGAAGTCGAAGACAATGATCCCGTTGGATGTGCCCACACCTGGTTGTTATGTGTGCCCAATAACTTTAGAATTTGGAATAGCTGCCACGAGTAGTGATCAAAATAGCCACCAGAGACACGATGAGGACTATTCAGATAGTCTCTGGCAAGTCGTCCTAATTGAGCTTTGATCAATGCCCCATTGAATCGAGCTAATTGACCTTCAGCCAATGCATTATTCAATGGCGCAGCTATGGCAGTGGAAGACGACGCCGTGAATACTGACAACATATCTGGTGCAGACAATGAAGCGTGGTTAACTCGATCCATTCCCAACAAAAGAAGTCGCTTTCTAAGTTTACTGTTCCAGTGATTCTTTATCTCTTTATCGGCCATTTCAGCCAGTTGAATGGAATCTTATCCCACTAGACAATAAAAACATGGAAAGATTGCTGGCCAAGCACTATCTGAATAAGTACTAATCACTAAACATGATAAACATGTAAAAAACTCATAAAAAACCTATAAAACAAGAATCTCCTTGCAGCTTTTCGTTGGCATAAAAGAGTGAACTTTGAATTTGAAATTATGAGTTTTAGTGTAAAGCTAAGTTCCCTGTATTTGTAATGAGCACAGAGGCACTCATAATTTACCAAGTTTACTCCATTTCGATAGCAAATCCAGCGGTTCCAATCCTTCCTTGGCTTCAACTTATGGTGCTACCCCCGCCTTTGCCTCTGCTGGATTGGCTGAGTCAACATCTTATGAATCTACAGCGTCACCCACATCAACTGCTGCCTTCGCCAAATACTTAAGCTTATTACTTCGCTTCTTGTGTCCATGCTCCTGGACCACTGTACTGTTTTCTTTATAAAACTTTCCAGCTTAAGGCAGGGACTTACTGCCATGCAACTTCCCTGGTTTAAAAATGCATCCTAATTTTGGTCCCAAAAAACCCTACTTACATTGGTCTCCCCTGCTATTTTGGAATCATGGAAAACTGGTACCGTTCCTCCACATTCGTCATCCCTACTCTTTTTTCCACCTGCGGTTCTGCTTGCAATAGAATCCTTCTTACACGTCAGAATTTATCGTCTGTCATAATATTTATTATAAGCTATTGCAGATGGCTCTTAACCATTTGCTCGACTATTATGTATTTAAATAAACCAATTATATTTAGAGTACTCTTCTTAATGTCTATTTACATTTGCACGTGCTTCTTTGCTATTGGTTCATTAATATCTATTTAGATAGACTAGGCTAAAATTTGGTTCATTAGTGTCTATTTATACAAACCAACCATGTTCAATGTCCTTTTCTGAATGTTTACAAAGTGTTGTATCCGGTAATATCTCTCGCTTAGAAGCTTAGGTTTGACCTTTATAATTTAATAAGGTGAAATATTACGGTGATTAATGTATTGGAATTTGTGATTATATCATTATTTATCATATTTAAGGAATAAAGAAATCATTATCGTTTTTGTATGGTTTGTAACTATTAAGAAGTGTGTTTATAGTTATATATACACTGACATCAAAGAAAAAGAAGGTTACACAGTGTCAACGAAATACAAATAGCTATCTTTCCATGAATCTTAGCATCAAGAATCAATTAGAGTTAGAGTTACAGAGTTCGAGCTTACGATGACAAAGACCAAATACAAATAGTTACGAAGTATTGCGAGCTGTAGACCACCCATGGGTTTTCACTCTGCAAGGAACGTGTAGATGCCGTGAAGGTGGCTCCATGTTTGGCATTGTTGTTTAGCAGCACATGCTCAAGAGATAAGTACTTTTATAATATTTTTGGAGGTAGAATTTCCATACCAAATCTTCTAGATTAAAAGAAGAGGAAGTGAGTTTGCTTGTCTTTTTAAAATATATATAATATTGCATATGCATACTTTTAAATTATGTGCATCTACATAACTCTACGTTACTTCTCTAGTTTTCAAAATAAATAAAATATGTTATTGCATGTAGAGAAAGTTTATATATCTTTAATAGAAAAAGATAAGTAATTTTGTTTTTCCTTTATATATATAGATAAAAGGATAGGATGTTTGTTTTTTAAAGTGATTTATACTAATGTATTAAATAATAAGAAATCTAAGTTATTTTTTTTGGAAATGAACTTAGATTAAAGTTGTGAAATACTTTTATGGGTGGTGAAAAATAATTAGATTATTTTTCTTTGAAAGTGGGATTTTTTTTTTGAAATGTGTAGTTTTGTATAAAATAATTACCTTATGTGTTTATAAGACATAAGTCTTTATTGAAGAAAAGATAAGTAACTATGAGCTTTTGGTTAATTAGAAAAAATAAATCTTGTAGTATTCCTCAAAAAAGGGGTTGTGTGCTTAGTCATGGTAAAATATTTCCATGTTGTTGGTAAAGATTAGTTATTTAATAAAACCATGGAAAACATTTCCGTAGATTGTCATGCTTAAAAGATTTCTTTTGAAAAAATAATACTTAGTTGTCAGAAAATATAATAACCTATATATGGATCAAATGCACAAAGATAATAAAATTCATAGGAATCTTCTTTGGTTTTTCTTGTGGGTGAAAGATAAGTCAATTGTGTTAATTCCTTTGCAAATGTTACATGTTTTGGTGGGTAAAAAGACAAATGATTTGTGTGTTGTATATTGGATAGTTTGATTTAATTGCATAGTTTAATGCATAAAAAGTTAACATTATTAGTATTTTAGTTATTATGAAGAAAGGTTGATTATGATACTTTCTTGAAAACAAAAATGCGTGAGAAATTTGTTATGATACTTTCTTGGAAACAAATGCATGAGAACTTTATCCATAAAAAAAATAAAGAAAGTATGTTGGCTTCTTGAAAATAACTGTGTTATCTGCATAAATAAACAATCATTGTATTTGAAAAGAACACATATGTAGAAGCATAGAAACATTAGTTCATTACATGCATGAAAATAGAATGTGAGATCCTCGCAATGAGCGTTCTTATGTTCAATTTTATGATTTATGGAATCTATTAGAACAACGACGCTTGTTTTTAAGTCTCGGCTGGGGGTATGGCATACAACTAGATAGTTTCTAATCCCAAGCCTCCAGCTTTTAAAAGAATAACCTCAGCAGATATCTAAGAGAATCAATCCTCTGTTGTTTTATCTTTCCCTATAAGATCCACAATTGATTATAGAGAAATTGAAAGAGCCTGCAAAAGTTCCTGTTTTTATCGTGATCCATCCACTGTTGATACCGCTAGTTCAAGTTCAGTGTCTTGTAAACACATTTCTTTATTTGAGTTTGCCCACCTTTTTAATTTGAATTCTTTAGAATTCAAATGTCTAGAGTGCCAATCAGCTGTAAATTTATGTACTCTTGTTGAATCTGTCATCCATGAGAATCATCATTCAAGAACCGAAGAAGCCCCTCCTTCGACATCAGTGAATCCATGCCCAAATCCAAAATGTTCAAACATACCTTTTCCTCATGAGCTAGAGCCTAACCATGTCTTGATGATGCATGAGACTATTACTCTAAAAGGAGAAGAACCCACATTGACAGAAATGTTTAGTTCAATGAGGCCAGCTAAGCCTAAATAGGGATTGGGCTATTTAAAGCAAGCAAAGGGTCTAATCCCTTCATGTAGATTTGGCCCTATTCCTGATGATTGTAAGAAGCCTGTAGTCATGGAGATGCACAAGTTCTTTACTCTGATGAATGACTACTTGAAATCAGAAATAAGTTCCAAATGGATGAAAGCCATGTTGAATTGGGACTTATTCACCCATCCAAAAGTAGAGCAGTTTGGTCTTAATTATACCATTAAGAAGAGGATTAAATTATCCCACGATTGGAAACATTACATGGAAGTCAAAAACTACTGGATTTCCTTTTATGAATGGAAAAGGAATGTTTCCCCTGTAGTTGTGTCAACTACATCATCTTCTTCATCATCCACCAAACATGCTTAGGCTGCTTTAGATGGCAGTAGAGTAGAGACTCCATCTACTTTTTCCCCTTATCGAGGAATTATCATAAGAGAGAATCAAAATGCATCAAAGGTCATCCCTTTGTTTTGAAAAGATGATAATGCTCTCGGAATAGATGGAAGAATTCAAAAGACCAATGAACAGATCAACTGGACCAATACAACAATAAAAGGCTTAGAAATAACTTCAGCAAAGACTGTGTAAATAAAGGAACAATTTGACATTGTTCAAGTCTCTCTGAATGAGGTTAACAAAAATCTCAATAATGTACAATATACTTCATCTGTTGTTAGATATTATGCCAAAGAATATTTAAATAAGATAGAAGAAGTAGAGGAAAAGATAGTAGACCACATGGGTACCACTAGAAGCTTGATCACTAGTTTAACTGAAAAGGTTGAAAAGATGAGCTTGTCTAAAACTGATAAACCAGTTCCCACTTCTTTTCTCTACAAAAGAAATATCAAGATTCAAGATCCTGTTAAACCAATAAATAGGTTCCCGGCATTATTTCCTAAAGAGGTAGCCACATCTTCTACAGAAAACGTAGAGGCAATAGAAAAAATCACCATTGCCTCTTTATTCAAAGAAGAAGAAGAAGAGAATAAAGAAACTGTTTCTCAGATTCTTCCTATATATGAACCTCTAGAAAGTAGGTTCAATAAATATCCTACACCTGATCTTGAAGGAAAAGGCAAGCTTCCTCATGCTCATACTTTCTTCCCTGAATCACACAGAGAATGAAATATTGATAATCTAAGTGTTGGTTAGTTTAGACAATTAATAGACATGATGTTTACAGAATATAAACTCATGTGACTCAAAGGCAAGACTGAAATTGAGCATGCAAGAATATTATTTTGTGTATTACAAGAACACTTCTCAGGTGGTGGGAGACTAAATCATCTCTAGAACTACTGATAAAAATGGAAGCTGAAGTGCTTAAAGATGAAGCAGGAGATGTGATTCACAATTCAAATGGCTCAAATACAAGCAACATGATTGGAGCTTTAACCTCCATGATCTTAGAACACTGATGTGGCAGTGAAACAAAGATTGCAGATAAGCATGAATTTATCCTCATGAATTTGAAGTGCCACAAGATGTCACAATACGGAGACTTTCACCAAGATTGGAAGCAAAGAATCTATGAAGTGAAAGATTCAAAAAATATGTTATGGAAACAAGTATATGTTCTTGCTCTTCCATCCAGATTTGTTGATTATATCAGATTGGAAGAAGTTTTCCAGTTCCCATTTGAATCATATACTTGGGGTGAGATTTATTCTCACATTACAAAAACATTAGTAAGCTTATGCACCAGTTGCAAAGTAAATAAGTCTTTGGAAAAATTTTCAAAGATTCCAGACAAAAAGTCCATTTGTAGTAAATATCGACTCACAGTTGATGAACGTTTGGTCAGGAGAAGGAAAGCAAAGAAAAGGGCTAAAAAAAGTGTATAAGCAAACTACTAAAGCCTACAAAGAAATAAGAAAGCCTTCTTAGCAATATAAAGATTGCTCCTCTAAAGCCAAGAAAGGCTACTATAGGTATGTCCCAAGGACACACTATTATAAACCCTCTAATATTCATTTACACACATCAAAGCAAGAAAAGTGGAACAAACTCACTTGTTGGTTGTGTGGCAAAACTAGACATACATCCTCAAGATGTCCAAAAGGAGAAGAATCAAAGAATAATAGAGGGAAGAAGTCTGAAGAATCATTTCAAAAAGGTAAAACTGTCAAAACAAAGGGACAGATACAATCCATGAAGTGTGGTGCCTGTACTCATAGAACAAAATTCTGCCTAAATGTGGCAATCAAAGACCAAATACAACAGCAACAACTTGAAGAGTCATCTTTTGACTCATATAGTTCTTCATGTAAAGAAGAATTACAAGCTCATATACAAGATAGTTCATGTTCAGAACCAGAGTCTTGCTCATGTCCTGACTCAGAAGAATGTGCTTGTTATATGCATTATGATTATGATTTTGGATCATACAGTGACTCTTGTTCTAAAGAAATATCCTTTACACCATAGAAAGAAAAAGTCTTAATGGCTGCTACAGAGGAAGATGAGATAAAAATTCTCTCTCAGATTCGAGCAATTGAGGATGGAGAAATGAAGAATTGGCTGAAAAAGGAATTCATGGATCAACTCAAATCTAGTTCTTCCAGGAATACAGGAAAAAAGCCATTATTTGTTGATGCTTCTTTTGAAAGAGATACTAGATCCTTCCAGCGACATCAAGAGAAGCTAGGCATGGTGCGTAAGTAGAGAGATCCATAACATTAAATCTGAAATCTCTGCTTTGAAATCCCAACTTGTTGAACTTAAAAAAGGGAAAGCAATCTGTGGAAGAAAATTCTCACTCATGGGACATAGAAGAATATGGTAAAGATTCCAATCCAAATCTTGAAATCATTGAAGGAAGAAAAGGTCCTGTTTTTGGGTTTCAAGAAATGAGAATTATTGCTATTTCCTACCAACATCATCATGTGAAGGTGAATACCTACATAAAATGAGAAATGTTTGCACTAACAACACTCCTTGACTTAGGAGCTGATGTGAACATTTTAAATAAAAAAAGTGATACCAGCAAAGTATTGGATTTCTGCAACGAGAAGAGTTGTAGGATTGGGTAACAAAATGCTCAGTTATGAAGTTCCTAAGGGCTCTATTTGTTTTGATCATCACTGTATCAATTTGAAATTTGCAATAGCAGAAATACTAGTTGAGTGTATTCTAAGAAATATCTTCCTAGCAATTGTTGGACCTCATGGGTCAACCAGGCTAAAAGAAAATAAAGTTGGTTACTTTGCAGATTCCTCCATCATGGGAGTATGCAGATTCCACTATGATATTTGTTTCGAAGATAACATCCCAGATTGCTTCCACATACCTTATGAAACTGTTAAAGAAATGACGACAGGATATTGGTCTCCTTTTGATGATGACAATAAAACTTTAAAATAATACATGTCCCACCATTATGAATGGCTTGTATTAAATAAAGTGAAACATCAAATATTTTTAGGGAAACCTATGATTGTTCGTAGTATTTTCACCAAAGCATGGGATGAATTATTGTACAAAAAACATAGATTCTGTGACATTACTGTATTATGATGGTTCTCATGGGCTTTACCGACAAAAGCATCCATTATTGTATTACTGTTGGTTAGTTAGAAGGACTTAATTGTGGCTATATTTTCTCGTGGGCTTTGCTGGACAAAACTATCCACTTTGTAAACATTGTAGATAGCATAGTTTCCATATATTTTTTAATAGTATTTACTTTTGTAGACCAAGAATCTTTGTGTGGATGTTACCTCGATGTTACTCGAAAGCAATGAATTCATCCCTTTGTTTGATGCCCTACAACAGTGTTTATCCCCTTTAATTTGTTATAAAGTGAGAGTAAGGCTCATTGTTGAGGCATTCACATTCGCAGTGTGTTAGAGTCTTAGAGTTTAGAGATCTGAGAAGCCTGTGAATCAATGTGCTTGGCACTGGTAAAAACCTAAAGTGGCCAGATTTATTAGAAGTCTTGAGTTAGTCTGCATATTCTTAGGTAGAGCCTATCTATTGCTAGTAAGCCTTTGGTAATTCTTATTCCTCAGTGAAAAGCAAAAGTTCGATAAATGCAACAATAGTCTATCTCTGTAAGGAATACTCTCTATAATCTGTAATCTATATCCATTTTTGAGAAATAATATGAGAAGGCATTTGTTGCATTTGAATACTTGTGCGCTTTTATAAATCATTTGTTATGTAGTAGTTGTCTCATAATCTTCACTCGAAGTTCATTAGGGGTTTGCTAAAGGTTTGAAGGGACACCAGACCACTGAAAGGAAAGGAAGTCGTGCGTAAGGTCACAAAGCATGAAAGATCCAAGTAGGTTCACACTAAGTTCACCAAAGGTCAATCAGTGAAGACAAACGAGGAGACACAACAAGGCTATGATAACAGAGCGTGACAACATAGCGCACAGAGAGCACGGCACTGTCGCAGCATTGTAACAAGCTTTGTGGAAGCCCCTACTGAAAATTGGTATCTTCTAGGGAAAGATAAAATGGTAGAGCATTGGTTCTCTTGGATATCTGCTAAGGTTATTCTTTTAAAAGCTGGAGGCTTTGGATTAGAAACTATCTAGTGTTCTAGGAATGTGAGGTCCTCCCAACGAATGGTCTGATGTTCTATTTTCTAATTTTTAGAATTTGTTAGAACAATGACGCTTGGTTTTGAGTCTCGACTAGGGGTATGGTGTACAACTAGATAACAGGTATTTGTGTGCCTGAAACATCCTCTAGTTTGTATGGCTATATTATGTCTTTTTTGGTGCATATCAAACCTTGTGGCTTTAATCTGCAACTGAAAATTTTGATCTATTGTTTCTTCGAAGACATAGACTGAAAAATTAGGATAATAGTCGAAAAATACTGGGCCATGTGACAGAGGGGCGACTATACCACCTATTAAAGAATCAATATATTTGTTATGGGTAAGATATATGTTTGTGTCTAACACAAAAGTGTTTAGCGCCTGATGAGTTAGAGGATTGATCCTGATCCTTATGCATCCGAAGTGCAAATATTTTGTGTTCAACCTTTTAGCTTCGGCCTATAATGTTTTTGGATCGAGAAGAGGGATAGACTGGATATTATCAGAATTCTCTTGAATCTCACTAATAAAGTCATTAATACTTATTCTAGTGGTGGCTTTCAAATGGAAAATAAACAAATCATAAAATTCTAATGCATAGATACTAGGTAATTTCCATTGAGCAGAAGGTCGTGGCTATTCGTATTCTAGTTCAGCCTAGTTTAGAACACAACTAGAACTTGAGGCAAACATGTCTCTAAGTGGATTTTCTGTTGCAGAAGACTCTCTTTCTTCTAATTCATAGAAGGATATAGACTTCTTGAATGTGTCCATTAATATGAGTGATGATTTAGAATACCAACCTCTTGAACCAGACGATACTAGCTCTGATACCAATTTTCAGCAAGGGCTTCCACAAAGCTTGCTATAGTGATGCTACAGTGCCGCGCGCACTCCGTGCTATGATGTCACGCTCTACTGTCTTGGCCTTGCTGTGTCTCTTCTCTTGTCTTCACTGATTGACCTCTGGTGAACTTAGTGTGAACCTACTCGAATCTTTGATGCTTCGCAACCTTACACACGACTTCCTCACTTTTCAACAGTCTGGCATCCCTTCAAACCTTTTGTGAACCCCTGATGAACTTCAAGTGAAGATTATGAGACAACTACTACATAGCAGACGATTTATAAAAATGCACGTGTATTCAATTGTGGAAAATGCCTTCTCATATTATTTCTCAGAAATGGATACAAATTACAGATTACAGAGAGTATTCCTTACAAGGATAGATTATTATTGCATTTATCGGACTTTTGCGTTTCACAAAGGAATAAGCGTTAGCGAAGGCTTCCTAGCAACAGATAGGCTCTGCCTAAGAATATGCAGACTAACTCAATACTTCTAATAGATCTGGCCACTTTAGGTTCTTACCAGTGCCAAGCAAACTGATACACAGGCTTCTCAGATCACTAAACTCTAAAACTCTAGCACAGTCCAAATGCGAATGCCTCAACAATGAGCCTTACTCTCAATTTATAACAAATAAGAGGCGACAAACATTACTATAGGGCATCAAACAAAGGGATGGAATCATTGCTTTCGGGTAACAATGAGGTGACATCCACACAAAGATTCTTGGTCTGGAAAAGTAAATACTATTCAAAAATATATGGAAAATATGCTATCTACAATGTTTACAAAGTGGATACTTTTGTCCAGCAAAGGCCATGATAAAATTTGGCCATAATTATGTCCTTGTGACTAGACAACATTATTACAATAATGGATGCTTTTGTTGGTTAAGCCCATGATAACTGTTTGTTAATAATAATGTCAAGGAATCTATGCTTTTTGTACAATAATTCATCCAATGCTTTGGTGAAAATCCTCCGAACAATCATAGGTTTCCCTAAAATGATTTGATGTTTCACTTTAGTTAATACAAGCCATTCATAATGGTGGGACATGTATTCTTTTAAAGTTTTATTCTCATCATGAAAAGGAGACCAATCTCTTGCCGTCATTTCTTTGATAGTTTTATAAGGTATGTGGAAGCAATCTGGGATGTTGTGTTTGAAACAAATATCACAGTGGAATCTGAAGTATGCTTCATGATAGAGTGGGTCCATTGTTGTTCTATGAACACTGTAGTCGGCCCACCATTTTTGTGGCCAGTCGCATTGTTGATTTATTTGCATTATCCCCATTGTACTAAATTTTAATTTAATATAATGGGTTTCTTCTTTGTCATCTATATTCAGAAAATCCCACCACAACTATTTATATGCTGAGAAATCATATACTATGTCTGGAAATATTTTCTTGGGATCTCCTCCTGGCCATAAAGCAGAGGTCTGAGTAGGCATGGGCCATGCTAGATTTTTGGTACAATTTATGCAGAAAGATTTTTCATAAATCCCATGGCGGATACCTCCATGTGACCAGATTCTTTAGATATCATGAAAATCTCTTTGAAAGGCATCTTGTACATACAATGCATCTCTTTTGGCTTTATTGTAGATCATATCATGAATCCATCTACTGCCTTTTGGGTACACCCTTCTTTCTGGTACAAGATGTTGAATGTCAGTATGCGCTTACAAGCTGGCATCTAATACTTTTGTATTTCTCAATCGCCAAGTTGGCTTCCATTTGTCTCTGTATTCTTCCAAGTCCTGGTTGTCTGGTATTGTATGCAGGACTTCCTGTTTCTGGCTTTGGTCCCATTCTGTAACATCGACCATTATATGTTCTTCTGGTTGGATAAATTCTCTACCGAGAAAATTTGGTAGACAGTTCTTTGTGCCCTTGATATGTTCGACTTGAAAGTCGAAATTCGCGAAGAGTGCTTTCCATCTAGCAGGCCTTGCCTCTCCTGGCTTCTTGATGTCCTTAGTTAAAACTTTTTACAGAGTTGAAGAATCAGTTCGGAGCAAGAAATATCTGTTTATTAAATGGGCATCAAATTTGCTAATGTAGTTCCACGCAGCTTTTACTTCTTTCTCAATTGTGGAGTAATTCTGGTCAGCAAGATTCTAGGTGCCTGATGCAAGCTAGAAAACTTGTTCAATGTCATCTTTTCTATGCTTTAGGATACCTCCCCATCCTATATTACTGGCATCTATTTCAACAATCTTGAATGCATTTTCATCATAGACATATAAAATAGGAAGAGTCTTTACCTTGGCTTTGATGTTCTGAATAGCTCCGATGTGTTCTTCCCTCCATTGGGGTGGTTCTTTTTTAAGCCACTTATTTAATACGCTCCTGTCTATGGCAAAATCCTTGTAAAAGTTACTGACGTAATTTGAACAACCCAAAAACTTTTGAAGCTGGTTTTTCTCTATAATAACATCTGGGAATTTTTCAGCAAACTCAAGTGCATGCTTCTGCAAAGAAATTTTGCGACTGAAAATAGTATGGCTAAGAAATTTGATACTAGTTTGAAAAACTTCTATCTTTTTTTTTCTTAAAACTAGACCATGATGCTTTACCAGTTGCTTAAATGTATGAACAAGGTTGAAATGGTCCTGGATGTTCTTCGAAAAAATTAGAACATCATCAATATAAGCTATAAGCCAGTCCAAGTACGGCTTAAATATTTTATCCATTACCTTCTAGAATTTAGATGGAGCATTTTTCAAACCGAAAGGCATTAAATTCCACTCATAGTGCCCTGTTGGAATACTGTAGGTGTTCTTGAACTTATCTTCCTTTGAAATAGTTACTTGCCTAAATCTTGCCTTCAAGTCAAACTTTGAAAATATCTTAGCTCCTGCTATCCTTGCAATTAGATCTCCTTTGTGGGGAATTGGGTAGGTGTCATCGGCAAGAACATAATTTAGAGGTTTGAAATTTATTACCAGCCTTAGAATCCCTCTGATTTGTTGTACTCTTTTGTTGACATAGAATCCGTAACAGTTCCAGGGACTATTAGATTCTCGAATGATGTTGCGATCCAGAAGTTGCTTGATCTTTTTTTCACAAAGATCTATGTATTCCTTATTCATTGGAATATCTCTACTTTTACAGGGCTTGCCTGTATATCCTTCCTTGTATGGGAGTTGGATAGTATGTTGATTTCTTTCCCAGAATGCATTTGGTTCTTCCGAGTGGCATTATTCTTCAATCTATTTCCTCAGTTCCTCAATTTTCTTCTTAACACGAGAATTTTTTAACTGATCTTCTACTTTTAGTGTAGATTTCAGATCTTTTAGATCTGCCAGTTTTGCTTCTGCTTTGCCCAATTCTTGGACAGTCTGGAGCATTGTAGAGATTCCAGGATTTGAGATATACGGTAACTCAATCATTTTTGTTGTTCCTTTTGATGTAGGAACAGATAAAGTAACCAACTTTATTTTCTTTTAACCTGGTTGACCCATGAGGTTCAACAACTACTAGGAAGATATTTCCTAGAATACAGTCGACTGGTATTTCTGCTACTGCAAATTTCAAATTGATGTAGTGATGATCAAAACAAATAGTGGCCTTGGGAACTTCATAATTGAGCATTTTGTTACCCAATCCTACAACTCTTCTTGTTGCAGAAATCCAATACTTTGTTGGTATCACTTTTTTATTTAAAATGTTCACATCAGCGCCTAGGTCAAGGAGTGTTGTTAGTGCAAACATTTCTCCTTTTATGTAGATATTCACCTTCACATGATGCTGTTGGTAGCAAATAGAAATAATTCTCATTTCTTGAAACTCAAAAAAAAGATCTTTTCTTCCTTCAGTGATTTCAAGATTTGGATTGGAATCTTTAGCATATTCTTTTGTGTCCATGAGTGAGAATTTTCTTCCACATATTGCTATCCCTTTTTAATTTCAGCAAGTTGGGATTTCAAGGTAGATATTTCAAATTTAATGTTATGCATCTCTCTACTTACCTCCCCCAAGGTGAGTGAACACACCTTTCCTAGCTTCTCTTGACGTTGCTGGAAGGATGTTGTATTTCTTTCAAAAGAAGCATCAACAAATAATGGATTTTTTCCTATATTCCTGGAAGAACTGGATTTGAGCTGATCCATGAATTCCTCTGTCAGCCAATTCTTTATTTCTCCATCCTCCATTGCTCGAATATGAGAGAGAATTTTTATCTCATCTTCCTCTGTAGTAGCCATTAAGACTTTTTCTTTCTGTGGTCTGAAGGATATTTCTTCAGAACTAGACTCACTGTATGATTATAAATCAGAATCATAATGCGTATGACAAGCACATTCTTTTGACTCTGGACATGAACAATACTCTGGTTCTGAACATGAACTATCTTGTATATGAGCTTGTAATTATTCTTCACATGAAGAACTATAGAAGTCAAAAGATGACTCTTCAAGTTGTTGTTGTTGTATTTGGTCTTTGATTACCACATTCGGGTAGCATTTTGTTCTATGAGTGCGGGCACCGCACTTCATTCATTATATCTTTCCCTCTCTTTCGACATTTTTACCTTTTTGAAATGAGGCTTGGGACTTCTTCCCTCTATTCTCATTTGATTCTTCTCCTTCCAGACATCTTGAGGATGTGTGTCCAGTTTTGCCACACAACCAACAAGTGAGTTTGTTCCACTTTTCTTGCTTTGATGTGTGTAAATGAATGTCAGAGGGTTTATAATAGAATGTCCTTGGGACATACCTATAGTAGAATTTCTTGGCTTTAGAGGAGCGGCCTTTATATTGCTGAGAAGGCTTTCTTCTTTCTTTGTAGACTTTAGTAGTTTTCTTATACTCTTTTCTAGCCCTTTTCTTTGCTTTCCTTCTCTTGACTAGAGGGTCATCAACTGTGACTCCATATTTACTATAGATGGACTTTCTATCTAGAAGCTTTGAAAGTTTTTCCAAATACTTATTTACTTTGGATCTGGTGCATAAGCTTACCAATGTTTTTGTAATGTGAGAATAAATCTCACCCCAAGTATATGATTCAAATGGCAGCTGGAAAGCTTCTTGCAACCAGATATAATCAACAATTCTGGATGGAAGAGTAGCAAGATATACTTGTTTCCATAATAGATTTTTTGAATATTTCACTTCATAGATTCTTTGCATCCAATCTCGGTGAAAGTCTTAGATATTTTAAAGAGAAACATGGATTTATGTGTAGAAAAGAATAATTGATATATTAGATTCATGATAATGATGTCTATCATGTTAGCTTTCCCTTAGAAGAGGGCACACATTTTTATGTATTAAAATAATATCTATTGTACTAGAAATATTACTTAGTTACATTCACAAATAAGAAGCTAAGGGGATAGCTCTCTTTGAATAAGTTTTTATATAATTACATGCACAAAAAAAAAAGATAAGTTGTTAGTATCCTTTAAATGAAATGGTTAGTTAAAGCGGTTTCTGAACGTGTGCTGTCCGAGAATGATCATAGTAACATGGTGATTATTTTGACATGCTTGGTAATTGTTTATTTATACGTGCACAATGTTGTCAGAAGAAGCATGTTGTGATATTATATTTACATCTCATGTATGCACGGGAATAGATGTTAAAAGGTTGCTTTTAAATACTGATTATGTGTTTGTTAATACTTTATCTAATAATATCACCAAAGCTTGTTGACGACAAGAATGACAAGAAATGACGATGATTTTTTCAAAAGACAAATTATGTTTAACATTGTGGTAGATAAGAAATAATGGTCCCTACTGATGAGTACGAGTTGTAGGATGGTCCATTGATGGAACAATCATGCCAAAAGGATATAAAGAGGATGTTAAAAGATCGCTTTTAAAGACTGATTATTGATTGATTAATATTTTATCTAATCATTTTACCAAAGCCTGTTGACGAAAACAATGATAGGAAATGATGGTGATTTTTCAAAAGACAAATTATGTTTAACATTGTGGCAAATAACAACTAATGGTCCTTGTTGATGACCAGGATGGTCCATTGATGGAACAATCATGCCACGAGGATATAAAGAGTAGTGATTGTGGGTAAATGGTTTCATGATGATTGTAATAGATTTTAGCTAGGTATGTTTTATTTTAATGATATTTTATTTTAATAATTATAACAATGAATAATAGTGGACTTCCTTATAAGCCATTAAGTGTGGGGTGAACATAAAATTAAACGTTTGTTGGTTTTCACCGTATGGGCTTCTAGGGTATATCTGTGTTCAATGATGTGATTTCTTATTATGTCAGTTTGGTGATGTTGATTCCTTGAATAATGTGATGTTGATGAAGTGTGTGATTAATTAACATGGTTAAAGGAGTCATGAAATGGATGCAAGGCTGCATCTTATATTTTATCTTAATATATTATAAGAGTGGTTGTTAATGTTTATGCAACTTACTATTCCTCAACTAAAGCTATTTTATGTACTAATGAACATTCTATATAATGGTTAATGAGGAGTATGGAATAGTGATTTAGACAAATACCTCTCGGTAATTTGTGTAAGAAAATTCTAACTCCCTGTATTTTCATGTGAGGTTACCAGGGTATGTTACACCTCTGATGTCCAACCACAAAGATTAATGGTTCCATGCTATATTCAACATGTTTCTTGTAGAAAACTATCATGAATTAAGCTTTTAATCACCATTAAGCCATGATTGTCATATATATGGATTAGAATAGTAGTGTAGGGAGGCATCTTAATTTTATGGAAAAATATTAGATGGAGATAATGTACAACGAAAAAAAATAGATTTTTCCTTTCCTTTACTATACAATAATTTAATAATTAATAAATAAAAATAAAAGTTTAGTTATCTAAATAGTATAGTAAAATTTTGTTTTGTTTTGTTTTTGTTTTTTTTAATATTGGAATTTGTTAAATAATAATTATTTTTATTAGGTTAATAAGTATGTTTAGATAATGCTGAAATGAATTTTGTATGCGCAAGTTCCAGGAGGTGATGATGGAGGCTCTAGAACTTTGAGATGCTGCACCTCGGGGCCTAAGGTAAGTTTCATGGGTGCCATTCTCATTACACCTTCCAGTCTCCTACCTGCGAGCTCCCTTGCATTACAATTTGTGGTCTAACCCCGACTTTTTTGTGCAACCGTTACCGTCCCTTAACCTTCATCTTACTGCCAGCATGGAACAAGATGTTGTTGACTAATTCAACAGAACCAAATCCATACGAGGAGATATGGTCTCTCCCTCGCACTGTGTTAGGTTTTGGGTACTTTTGCTCGTCTTTCTGCTCACTGACTGCTCAAAATCCTATGTAGAACCACTATAGGCCATCTGTGCCCCACCTGCCTCCCTCTATTGCACTAGATGGTGCATCTAGTTTGGACTATCATTTGCTCTCCCCAACATCCCTCACCTCATCGGGGCTTTCCTTCCTCCATCACACTCATTTGAATCCCTACTTCTTGACCTTCCTCATACTACCGCTCCTTCTGGCACTCCCTTCTCCTCAAACATATCACAACTTGGTACATCAACCCCCCACTTTTCCTCTCCAACTGGATGTGATATCCCTAACACTAACTTCTCTCGATACAATTTCCCTATTCCCTCAAGTTGCTTCAGCAAGCCTGTCCCAAACCCTAAGAGTACTCGTCCGTCTCCGCAAGCGGTTTACCAGGGTACCAGGAGACCCTTTCGGGACTACCTAACGGCACCTACGCCCAACAAGATCAAGAAATGGAGGTGCTTAAAGGTGACAAACAAGGACAATAATCTCTCTTTGGGGGAAGACCTTACGATGGGTGAAGTGGTGGACATGACCAACAGGGTATTGGTGGGACATGTTAGAGGGCGCAATTACTCGACGAAGTGACTCCAACTCTAGACCATGGAAGTATGGGGTTCACTCCTCCAGGAATTACCCTTGATCAAAGTCTTCACGCAGGGGTGGTTTTCTCTTAGATTCCATAGGGAGGAGTATACTGATTGGATCCTCTCGAGATTTTGGCACATAAAACTTGTGCCTATTCTGCTTAAAAGATGGAACCCCCCTTTTGAATCTGAAAGGGAACATCTAGGAGCTGAACCAACATGGTTTCACCTACCAAGGTTTCCTATACAATTTTGGTCAAAATATGCCTTCAAACGCATCGGTAATGCACTGTGAACTTATCTGGAACATGGGAGTACCTTTGAATCCTTCGACAACATGACCGTGGCTCATATGTGGGTTCATCTAGATATAAGGGAAGGATTGGAGGAGAAGATAACCCTCCACTGGGTGCATTATTCATGCAGACAAATGCTTGACTATGAAGGAGTTCCCTTCCAGTGTAGGAGATGCCACAAGGTTGGGTATATCTTCAAAGAATGTCTTCATATCTCATCACCATCTCCTCCTATTTCTAAGGATAAGAAGCATCTGTGGACTGAAGGGCCAATAGAGGATGAGGAGCCCTCACATATGGATAGTCCATTGGCTGCAGCTGGGGACATTGTTCGGCCAATGTGCTCTACGTAGGTTCCACCTATCTCCCCACCCATGACTAGATCCCAGACTACTATGGAGACTACTCCAACTATGGGTATTGATCCTCCTCTCTAATCCTCTACTTTGCATGTTAGTAATTTCATTTTATCTCTAGTTGCTTATGCATATATTCCTTACATGAATACCATTCCTATCAATTGTACGCTCAACCCCCCTCTGACCATATTCTCCACTATGCCCCTAATTTTATACTCTCTAGGATATTTTGAACACCCGTATCCTCCAATGCATCAGGATCACATTCATACAACCTTCAATCTCATATCTCAGTGTTCTTAGAATTGTTTGGATTAAGCTTGTGGGAGCTCAGGTGGCCCTAGTCAGACATAACACTATTTAAAGGGTACTTAGAGAACATGATACCCTTGTGAGGGTTCCCCCATGAAGTGGGTATCTTTTAACTGTAAGGGTTTAACTAGCCCTCCAAAAAAATTAGCTCTGAAGAGGCTTTTGAGCTGTAAGCCCTGTGATATCATTTTTCTCCAAGAGACCCTTGGTATGGCTAAGAAAATAACCCAGACCCTACAATCTATGTTGCCTAGGTGGAACTTTCATGCCTTGGATGTCTTAGGGCATTCGAGGGGTACTTCTCTGGGGGTAAACCCCCGAACCATCAAAACTATCTTTTCTTGTGGTGGACATGGGTTCCTGGGTATTGACATTTTTTCTTGAGAGCTAGGCAAGAATCTCCGTATTATTAATATATATCCCACCAATCATTGTAGACTGGATTTCTAGCATAAGATATTAGGGCACCCCGTGATAGAAAACTCTACTATATTAGGTGAAGACCTAAATTTTACCATTGGTCATGAAGAATCTTGGGGACATCATTCTCAGTTGGATCCCCTCTCGGACTAGCTCAAATTGCTACTGGAGCAACACGGCCTACTGACATCCCCATCAACAAAAAATTGTCGACTTGGTACAATAGAAGGACAAGTCTCATTCATGAAGACCTGTTAGCATCCTTCACAAATTATAGGTAGTGGGTGGGTTCTAGCGGGATCTCGGATCATTCCCTGATCTATTTGGAGTTGGCGGGTCCAGCAAGAAAGCCCAGGTCACCCTTTAAATTCAACTCGACTGGGTGAAATGACCCTGATTACGTCAGGTTAGTATTGTAGTATTGGAGAGACCATCTACTAACAAATGATCATTGTGTAGTTGAGGGTTTTTGTCGTAATCTAGTGAATCTTAAAAGACTCTATATTCTGGGAAAAGGGGAAAAGACAAGGGAGGATCAGACTCTCTATGACATTAAAAGACTTGGATATGCTAACAGATGACCATGGCAGAGGGTAAACCTCAATTGTTGCTAAAATGAATTTAATAAGATTGGAAGCTAAGAGATCCAAGGTTCTGCTAGATCGGGAAGAGACATGGAGACTCAGAAGCAGAGTGATATAGCTCCAAGCTGGGGATGGCAATGCTAAGTTCTTTCATAAATTTTCCAATGGAAGGAGGGCCATCAATACCATATGGAAGATGCATACAGAACATCTAAAGACGACCAATACCTATAATATGCTGACACGTATGGGAAATACATACTTCAAGCAACTCTTCAAAGCCCCACTATGTGCTACACTTGCAGAAATTATTCGCATTGTGGGGAATTACCATCGATTTGTGGAGCTAGACTCTGTGGAGGATATTATCAAACTCGAAACCATGGGGGAATTGGAGAGAACATTGAAGTGGTTAAAGAAGGATAAAAGTCTGGGGCTGGAAAGATGGTTAGTGGAATTCTATCTAACCTTTTTCAACATCATTGGCCTGGACCTTCTTAAGGTGATCAAGGAATGCAAAACATCTGGGAGAAACTATGAAGCCATAAATACCACTTGCATTGCCCTAATTCCCAAGACGGAATCCCCTCAATCTTTCACCAACTTCTGGCCCATCTCTCTATGAAACTGTCTCTACAATATTATTGTCAAGATCATCGCAAACTGAATCAAGATGATCCTATCCAACAACATATCCTCTGAAATATTTTCCTTTCTCCATAATCCTCAGATCCATGAAGCCATAGGGACGAACCAGGAATCCCTCCATTCCATCAATCAGAAGAAACCGAAAGGTGTCATTCTCAAAATATATCTCTCTAAGGCATTTGATTGAGTCAGTTGGCTTTACATGAAGATGATTTTAACTCACCTGGGCTTCACTATCCCACTCATTAGATGGACCATGTGCTGCATTACATTTTTCTTTTTCAGTACTGTCATAAATGGATCAACCTCGTATTTCTTTCATGCAGAGATGGTACTTAGTCAGGGATGCCCACTCTCCCCTTTGCTCTTCCTAATTTTTATGGAAAGATTAAGAAGGATAATCTCATCGGAAAAAACAATAGGTAGGCTAATGGGACTCAAGATCACCAATCAATGCACTATCACTCATTTTTTGTTCGTGGATGGTATTCTAATCATCCTTAATGGTGGTATACAAGACTACAACACTCTCAATGAGGTGTTATGTTTATTTAGCTTAGCAACGCAGATGGAAATAAACATACCCAAATCCACCATGACCCTTTCAGATTTCTCCGCTTAGGAATCCTATCAAGCATAGCAAAAATTTCCCTTCCATATATTATAGCTGGAGGATGGATTGAAATACCTAGGCTTCCATATAAAATCTCATGGATACAAAATAGTTGGTTGGACCTGGTTAGTGGCCAAGGTCAAAAGAAGATTGAACAACTGGAGTCATTGGCTATTGTCTAGAGTAGGACGTCTCATGCTTATAAAATCTATTCTAGAAGCCACCCCATTGTACTCGATGTCTCTTACCCGGATTACTCAAGGTGCCTTATCCTGGATTCAAAGGATATGCTGCAATTTCTTATGGAAGGGGGACAACGAAGGGAAACCCTTTTCTTGGGTTAAATGTAGCAAAATTTTAGTCCCAGAAAAATGGGGTGGTTGGGGCCTCAAGGATCTCCCTGCATTCGCACAGGCACTAGTACAAAATTGGGTTGGCTTCTCGTGAAGCATAAAAGCCTATGGATAGAAGTTGTTACCTATAAATACATCTGGCCTCGCAATATTATGGAATGGGTCTGACTACCAGCTTGGAAAAAAAAGAAATATTGGTGATATGGAAAGATGTCATACAAACTCTCCCAACTATCAGCGACGGGCTCACTTGGTGAATTTGCAATGGTTCGACTGTCTACATCGGGGCTGATCCATGGATTGGATGTCACAACATGAACATTATACCTCTGGAATTGATATCATTCCTAAACATAAGAGGTGTGGCCACCATTACCCATATAGGGGACCAGTTGAATATTTCCATTTATCAACAAGCTTGGATGTTTGTTGATGATCTTGGTATACCCGATCAATGGAGTATGGAGTGGAGGCACTACAGAAATTCATTAACTGAATCTCATGTGACGCTCAAGGATGATGAGGATGAACTGATCTAGGCTCTGGCTATGCGAGGGGCTTACACTGCAAAATATGGATATCCCATCATCCATGCAGCTCATAAACCCATCACACTTGAAAGATGGCGACGTATCTTACGGAAACTCAAAGGCCCGCCACGCACTCGCCTCCTCATGTGGAATTTCACCATGGACAAGACTCCTACCAGCACTAATCTAATGAAAAGATCTTTCCAGGGTCCATCCTAGTGTGTTCTATGTCGACGAGAGGAGGAATCGAATAGTTACTTATTCCTATCTTGCACCATCACACAATCGCTTTGGGAACATGTGTTTCTCGTGCTAAATATCAATCATCAATTGGAAGGAGATAGTATAAAGGATGCTTAGAACAAGTGGTGGACTGTTGACCCCACCATGAAATCCCAAAATCTCCCATTAATTCTATGTTGGAACATATGACCCTATAGGAACAATATCATCTTTAACAACAAACACATTGGATGGCTTCTTATTGTCCTGAAAATTTGCAACAGTTATAATGAAATACTGGATGAGGAACAACCTACCATGACCAGGGGCGTGGGGGGGTGAGCGGGGGGGGGATTCTACTACACCTATCCAAGACGTATATCTTCCGCATCTGCATGGGATTGGGGGATGACACAAACAACTTCGTTGAGCTCCTTTTGCTTCGCCATCTATTAAACTTTGCATTAAACCGAAATTGTTGACAATTACAAGTCTTTGGGGACCCTAATATTGCAATAAATTGGTTCAATTGCATTCCTACATGCTATGTTTATGCGCTCATGAATATTTTGGATGATGCTCTGTTTTTAAAATCACATTTTGATCAGATTTCATGTACTCATATTTACAAGGAGAGCAAAAAATTTGTGGATCAGTTTTCTAAAGAGGCAGCACACCATCCTAGAGGAGAATGGTACATGAGAAAAGACAGGAATAGGCCTATAAGTACTACCATAGGCCATATATAGAATAGGATCAGCAAAGGGCTGATAGGCCCTAATTTATCATAGTTTGTTGAGACATCTAAACAATGACTCACATATATGTTTTTGGATATTTTTGAAATTTTGTAACATATATGTATATGCACACTAATACATGATGTTACACCCTTCCTGAGATTTTTGTACAGATTTACTACTTTTAAATGACTTCGGTCACTCATACTGCATATGTCAATGGCATCTACAACATATTTTCCACCATAATAGAAAATTATGATTTTCCCTTGGCAAAAATATGTTTAAATTAAAAAAAAAATTGTCAATTTTAAATTTCTTACTCTCTATTAAATGCTTTTAAATTTAATGAAAAAAATATCTTTTATTATTACTTTTTAATAAAATATAACGAGTAATTTGAATAGATATTGTAATTATTTAACATTATTAAAAAAATATATATAAGTATTTTTTAAAATAATTCCAAACCTAATAATTTTAATTGTTCCCAACCTTACTAGCTATATTTCTTTTTAATATAAGTGGATTTAATATTAGTATTATCACCATTACTTATTTTTACTTTTTGAATCATTTTTTTTAATTTAAGACATGTGCACTTAAAATAATATTTTTGAATTTACATTCCCGAGCAATATTAGTAAAAAAAACATATACGTGTAGAAAAAATCTTATCTTTCTTAATTATTTCAATACTTCAATCTACTCAAATATATATACTATATCCTAGAGAATATAAATTTTTATAAAAATAAGAATACGAAACATTTTAGCCCATCACATTATAACATATTCTCTATAATGTTATTATAATCTTTTTTATTAACCTTTTCATTTGTTCAATTAATAGTTATGACGTACACCAACTATATATTTTATGCAGTTCTATCGATTCTTAATCACAGGTTGGAGTTACGTCTACTGGTCATGGCATGGCATACACCAGCTTTAATTAATGTAGTTTTGTTTATTAGTATTTGTTCTTCTGGGGCTGGTATGAACTATAGTAATCGATTTTAGTCCTTAGCATTACTTTGACACAATAATCAATAAAGATATTTTAACTTAAAGCAAAGTTTTTTGAAATGACACATCAATCAATACAATATTTTTTATTTTAACTAAAGTTCCTTGAAGTCTTTTATGCTTTTAACCAATCAACGAAATCTTCTGCTTATTTGGCCTCAAACCGAGGTATATAGACTCAAAAGTTAGGAAAAAGTTGGGAGAAGTACAAGTAATTAAAACAACCTGTCACTTGCATGAAGTAATGCTATTTTTTCCTTAGCATTAATTTGCAACATTTAATGTTAAGAAAACTTATGGCGTATCTTCTTTGAATGCGAAAGTATATTTTTGTTAACAATTAGTTCCCAAGTTGTAGGTTAGGTGGTGCAGGTTACAGGTGGTGCATGCATGAAGTTGGCAGCTAGTGTTTTCGAGCATACGCGCTGTCGAACATACGGGCGGTGATGGCATCTTGATAAGAGGAGAGCTTGAATAAGAGGAAAGCTTCCGACCTACGTGGGAGTCTGCCATGCTTGTAAGTTGATGGCAAGCTGATGCATGGAAGTTGATAAGAGGAGAGCTTGAATAAGAGGAAAGCTTCCGACCTGCGTGGGATTCTGCCATGCCTGCAAGTTGATGGCAAGCTGATGCAGAGGCATTCTTTTGTTGCTGGAGGCATTGTTTCAAGCTTCAGCACCCCGTTGCAGGCTCTATGTGCAATGATACTTCTTCATTTCACTTCTTCATTGTATTTCTTTTGGCCAACTCATTTGACGCATAGCTCTGGCGCATGGTACCTCTCAGACGAACTACATCCTTTGTAGTGTATGGCCTTTGTGTGAGGCGAAATCACTCTGAGTTCCACCATGTTTGGACCTCTGCTACTTCTGCCTCAATTTTTGCTTCCTCGTCCATCATCTGCGCCACATTCATTCCACAATATATATAAGTTTTACACTCTAACAGTGTAATGACGCATTTTAGGCTTAGCTTTATGTTTCAAATCAAATTTAGCCCCAAAATGGCTGAGATTTTACTCTGGAAGAACATGGTTATCACTTATTAGATATAATCTATGTTATAATGAGCAAAGTTTTTTTAATTTTTACGGTTGAAAGCTCATACACATTGTTCAAATTTATTTGCAGTAACGGTTCTTGATTCATGAAAGCTTGATCGTTATTTCGCTGCATTTAATAACAAACTTCACGAATAACTTCATAGTATTATGCAAGACATGAATTTTGTGACACTTAACAGGATGACAAAAGAAAGATTAATAACATAGCAAGGCATGAATTTTACGACATTTGCAACTTCACAAAAGAAAGATCAGCAGCATAGCAAGGCATGAATTTTGCGATATTTACAGGTTCACAAAAGATAGATGAACAACATAGCAAGGCATGAATTTGACGAAATTTACAGGTCCTGTTTTGGTAAGCAATTTTCATCTTTAGCCGTTATTTAGTACTCATTCTGCTAAAAAAAGTTAAAGAGAATGTTCAGTGGAAACACAACCTACTTGGCCGATAGCGGCCCGTCTTTTTGCACTAGTCGCAAGACGGCCTTCACTCTGCCTTTACCGCATCCCTGTGTATCCTGTTTTCTGCCCATCTGCAGCCTCTAAGAAGCCGTCGTTTTCTTTTCCCTATCCCCAATTAGGAAGAGCACCAGCGCCACTCACCACTCATCACTGAGATTGAAGAGAGCCCCTCCACGTAATTAAAAAGCCGACAGGCCGAACAGTTAACCCGCATAACTGGAAGGGCAGATAGCCGTCTCAGAACAACATAAACTCCCCCAAGGAAAAGCAAATATTGTTTTGCCCATCTCATGTGGGAGAGCCAGAAGGAATCGGGCAGAGAAAGAGTCCTGAAAATATAGACAACCTAGCAATGGGTCTCAGATTGGCGGGGGCATCTCGGGCAGTCCTTTTCTCTATCGCATGGTCACAATGAGAGGGTGGGTTTACACACGTCCATTGTCATTTGGTAAAATCAAATCGACAGATTCGTATGCTTCCCTGATATACGATAGCAGTGGATCAAGTAAACTGTATCTTCTCTGATCTCACTTTCGAACTGCTGCATCCGGATCTGCATTTGGATCTAAACCTGGCTTTGCGATTGGGTTGTATCTCGATCTGCACCTGGAAGTGAGCTATTCGAACGCAATAACACGTAATTGCGGTTACTCTGGCCTAGTGGGAAATGTATGCACTTCTACTGACACGTGAAATCCATGCAAAAGGCAATATTTGTGTGTTGTAGCGACTTCTACTGCTATGTTGTAGCGACTTCAAATCAATCCACGCATATTCATTTGTTCACAGCATTACAACTATCTGGTACCTTGTGGTTGGAGATAAATTTAGTATTATGTCATTTTGGACACTGCAATCTATGCATATACAAGTGTGCCAAATGCTTTTGCTTGTCGTTCACCAATGTTCCAGTTTTCAGATGCATGAACAGATTCACATTCAATTGTTGATTTCAATACATATGGATCTACACTTAGAAACCCTGCTAAAGAGCGTGGATTGCCAAGTTTGAGCTGAGCTCTTAGAGCACTTCTTAAAGAAATTCGCTGGCTACCGAGATAAGAATATTTCCTCTATGAGTTTGCATGACAATTAGGAAATGTTTTTCTGTTAAACTCACTTCCATTGGTTCCATGGCTTTGCATCTAAATTATGTTATGTTTTCAGTTGATGGTCGTGAGGTTTAGTGTGTCCTGCCAAATTGCATGAACGCATAGCCGTCGAAGCTAATTTTCTTCTGTGACAGTGCACCTCCAAAGGCTTGGAAGATTTCGATAGTTTCTTAGTCGATGCATTTCGCAATGCAACGAAGGCTGAATCGGTGAATTTGTAAAGAGCTTGAAAAAGTTAGAATTGTTGTTCAAACTTTAAAAGAACTACTCCAACTGAAAAAAGATGTGTTTCTTTCGTACTTCTTTTGAACCAAATAACCCAAACAAAGAAAAATACACCTGATATATTCACATGCAGCTGGTACGAATAGACAGAGCTATCTTACGCCACCTCCGTCGCTCACCTCCGTCGCTCGGTGGCTGCCACTACTCGTAAGAAAATGGGGCTGAACGTTTTAAGTGGCAAACCGAGAGATGTATTCCCATACAATTATGAATAGCTTGTTCAATCATATACAGTTATGTTTAGAGTCACGGTGATTTGATATTGGTTCTACGAAATGTAATCACTAACGCTTGTTTCATTTTCCCATTTCCTTTTAATCTGTTTTATTAATTAATGTTGCACATGAATCTTGTCAAGCTTAACCAAACTTCTAACGCATGGCATTGTGCTTGCCGAAGTTTGAAGCATATCTTCTTAAAGCATTCGGCTATTGCCTCTCCACTAACCTGTAAAGGTTCGGCTATCACCTCTCAGCTATTTCCCTTCCTCTAAATTGCCTAACCTGCAAGGGCCTTTTGCTAACCTGTAAAGGCTCTGCTAGAGCGGCTCTTGCCTTTCTCTGAACTACCTAACCTGCAAAGGATCAGATCATGGCTCTCTGGCTGGTGGTGGCTGGAATAGCTAGGCAGGGACTAGCTGCCATGCAGCCTGCCTTGTTTTATTACAGATTATATGTGGCAACACGCTATATGTTTCGTTAGTGGATATGTAATTGTTTCATTAATCAATAGATCTTCCATGTTTAATGTAGTTGTCATGAAGTTTACTATAACGTGTTCATCACATGTTGGAGTTACGTCATTTGTTCAATTACTGGTCATGGCATACACTAGCATTAATTAATGTAGTTTTGTTAAGTTATATAACACGCTATATGTTTCATTAGTGGATATGTAATTGTATCATTAATGAATATACTATCCATTGGTATGATCCGGATTGTCCACAATTTTTTGTTCATCGTGTCGACGATTCAAACCCCAAAGGGGGTCCATCATCACAACAAATCAGAAAGATAGAAAATGAATGAAAGATTATTGAGAGAAGGAGCCATGAATCTAGATATAAATAAACCAAGAACCCTAATTTTATATAAGGGCCGACACTAGATTTCTAAAAATTTTCCTTTTCATATTTAATTAATTATTTAATTATTCAAAATTAGCTCAGGATTTAATTATTTTAATTATGAACCTTAATTTATCTATTTATTGATTATTTTAGTTTAGTTATTTTCATTTTTATTTAATTAATTAATATGAATTTAAATTATAAATTTATTTAATTGATTAATACAATTTTTATTAATTAATTAATATAAATTCTATATTTTTATTTATAAATTAATGTAAATATTTTTATTATTTATTATTTGATTACTAATTTAACCAATTTTAATTTAAAATTTTAATTTAAAATTTTTTTTTTAAAATTTTTTATTTATTTTTATATTTTTTATAAGAATACATTAAAATTAAATTACTTTAATTTTGCTTTTAATTGATAATTCAATTACAATCTCATTAAAAGAACTTATTTTAATTTATAATGATAAATTAATTTATTAACTTAATTTATAATTATAATAATAAATTAACTTGATTGAAAACCCTCATTTATTTCTTTCTTTTTTTTTAAATTCAATTAATTTAATCTTATGAGTTATGTTTTGTTATGAAGAATAGAACATTATTAATTTAACTAAATTATTATATATTAAATTAAATTAAATTAAATAATTAATTTGTTTTAATTAATTAATCAAACCTTCGAAATGGAAGACCTTTTTCGATGATCTTATGCTTCCAAGTGTCTGGGGGGTTTATTTGTCTGATCAGGGTAAGCCAATTTGCACTAATTTCACTCCCATTGTCCCTGTTGAGGTTTTGCGGAAATTTCATAATTTCAATGGCCTCTCTGATTTTCCTTTTGTGATAGTTGTCCTCTCTTGCAATTACCTTGGCTTCTTCCAAACACATATGATGCTTGGTCTTGGACGAGTGCTCTGCAAGGGCTGATGTACGGGATCTCTCATTCTTTATGTCAGCCGAGTGCTCTTTTATTCTTATTTTCAGAGATCTACCTATTTCCCCAATATGTGGACAATCTGGATCATACCACTGCAAAAAACTTCCACAGAAGCCTAAAATTTAACATATACTCTCCATGTTTAATGTAGTTGTCATGAAGTTTATTGTTGCACTTCAAGTATTACGAATGTTGCGTTTCCTGTTAATGGCTTTGTTAATATAACATTTCCTTGTATTTCGTGGCATCTGCTTAATATTAACGATGTGTCTGTTTACTAACACCCGTGAGTTTTGGTGTAATGGAAATCATGACTTATTTATTAAAATTTATGTCTCTCATTATTAGGTTATTAGGTTATGATTGATTGCCTTGCTTCCTTGAAAATATGTTGAAAATAGTTTGGTTCCAAACTTACAACATCTCAATGGCAGTGGCTACACATTCTTCGATTCTTCAGGAAACCTGGTTTTCAGAGTTGATAGTTATGCATATGATGCCAAACAACATCTTCTCACTTTGCTCCACAAGGTATTTATTTTTTATAATTCAAATATCTTGAACTCTAAGCTCACATTTTATGGATTTAAAATATGTGGTTTGATTTTGTTTGTGGGTTTAGCAGAGATTAAGTTTAATGGATCAATGGGAAGCATAGAAAGGTGATGGCTATGGGTGTGGGATAAAGCCAATGTTTAACGTTATAAAGTCAGTGTTGACTCTATTCTCGAGCAAACGCTCTGCCAAAGTGTCAAACACTACAAAGAGATAGAATACAAAGCTTTGCGATTATGAAATTGAGGGATCCCTCTGCAATCCAAGCTCCTCATTCACAATATTCAGCTCATCTAGGTGGATTTGAGACACATCCGTATTAAAATTCATAATAAAACTAAAATAATCATTTTACCATAGTAAAAAGAACTTTGAGATTTCTTAATTTTATAAGCACTGAGAACATCATTATAAAGATTAAAGATAAAATCATAGTAAAAATAACTTTGGCATTTCTTGATTTTATAAACACTCAGAACATCATTATAAAGATTAAAGATAAAATCATTATTACTTTTTATATTGCAAGGTTAGTTTTGACCTTAGAAATTACTATGCATAGTTTTTTTTCAAAATCCAAGATTGTATTATTTGCACGCGCATCCACTAATTTATGATTGCAATCCTTTCTTATTTATTGTATTTGGCACTAGTGGGATTTTTGTTGTTTAATATAAAGCTATATCAGTCCTTGTAAACTCGCCAATTGTATGAAAAATTAAAACGCCTGAGTGTCCATGGCCTAGCTGGCTTGTCGTTGTTCATCGAGTTGTCCACTTGTTGCCCTTTTCTTGGGATCTGTCTCCCTCATCGATGGCCCTTGTTAATTTGCTCCATCACACGACATTTAGGGTTTGACCCTCTCTTTGTAGTGGTTTTGTTTCTATTTTACAGTGTTACTCGAGAACTCTGGTGGACTTCAGCTCTACTCCGGTCTGGTGACTTGGGTCCTGGTTTGTCCATTTGCTTTGTCTAATGCAGGGTTTGTTTATCCGCCAATTCTGCTGCCGGACTTCTAGGTTGTGCTTGGGCTTGTTTGTCAACAAATTTAGAATCTTCAAAGTCCTAGAGTTCAACTACTATGCCTGACTTTTCGTGTTGCTTCCCAATGGTAACTTTTACAGTTGTTTTCACATTTTATATTTAATTGTTTCAGTTCCTTGTGTAGTATTTTTATCTAATCGTTGGTTATCTATCTTCCTTGTGGAAGTTCTTTTCAGGTGCAACAAAGTTTAGATGATACCAAGGGTAAAACCCTCTTGCCGGCTTCGTCTCCTAATAGGAAGAACCCATTAGGGATCGAGTATTTAATTCCTATTACCCATACTTGGTAGGGTTCTGCGGATAGAGGGCCAGACTTTTTTGAAGATTCTATTGTTATATTCTTGAGGGTTTTGCTTGACTTAGACAACCTTAATCCTAATATTTATTTGTTTCCTTAACTATGTAAATTTTAACAGTTTCTTTGGCCATATATTGCGTCTCTGGCTTATTACTCAAAAAACCTTATCACTTTGAAACTATGAGAGACATATAGTTCGAGTTTTACAGTTCTCGGCCTTAAATATGTCTCTCACTTAATTATTCAAATGTATAATCGCTTTCACTTGAAAATTAGGAGGAATGTATAGTTTGAGTTTTAAAGTTTCGAGCATATATTGTATCTTTGGATTTGTTATTCAGAAATGCTATAATACATGGTTAAGAATGTATAGTTCAAGCCTTTCAGTTTCCATTTCTTCTATTCTGTTGAGACTCTAATCACGATAGCTTTGCTAAATACTTCTACAATAATTTTGTAGGGTTTGAAATTGTTGCAATAGGTCTTATGGAAGGAATGTCGATTTCTTTCCTTTGAATAAAACAATGAAGGAAATGGATACTATATAGTTTAGGTATGGCGGAATGCCTCACAACGTTTTATGTCGAGTTTGGTAATGATTCATAAATTCTCTTTGTCGTGTTTGAAAATTCTTATTCCATCTCAAGTCTGAACGCCAATACTACATCTTTTTAAGAGTAATTTAATTCATATGAAACCCTCTAGGAGTGTCCGACAATTCGTAAAGTCTGTGCTATTCTTTATGGCCTTCAGCCTAAGGCTTATAACCAAAGAATGTTGGAATTGTGTAAATGGATAGGGATTGTATCTGAAATACCTAAATTAAAGGGGATAGCTATTTTGAAGCTTTTGTTGTTTAGTTATGTCTCGCTCATACAACTATCTCACTAAACCCTCGAGGGGTTCTATATATTTAAAACAAAGCTTTACTTCCTTTTTATATGTTTTACCTGAGTCTCGTAGACTTGACTTCTACAACATGAATTCTTTGTAAATGGTTATAAGTTGAACTTATCCATTACTAGCTTTCTTTTCTTAGATTTATACTGACTATTTCACTTATTATTTACTGTAATCCTCATTTGAATAAAGAAAGTGATTCTTTTCTTGTTTGTTCATGTAGTTTAGGAAGCTTTGAAAAAGAATTCTAACCTTCAGCTAGTAGACCCGTTAGTGATATATTACTAGAATCAACAGACTAAGTATTTAAATCAACAAATAGCTATAAATCATTGAATAACTCAGATTAAGGTCTAACTACATAATTTCAAGCTTTATACAAAGAATATCACTTATCTGATGGTGTAATTTCCAAACTGAGTTTAACTTATTTGTTGTTGCTTCCAATTTTTCTTGGTCAATACATTGACCTGCACCTGTTTTCCTCCCTACTATGAGATTCACTATGCCAATGAATCTCACCACCGTGCTATCCCTGAACCAGGGAATGCTTTCTCTTCTTCGAGAGTACGTTTCTATCCATCTATCTAGTGTCCACTAGACATAGCTACCACAAACTGTCTGACCTCTCAGCATAGTTTTTTCCTCTTATAGATCTCACATACCCAATCCTCTTGATCTTTTTCCTTTTTAAAAATATTTTCCAAGATTTAGTTTTTTTATTTTCTTGGAACAAGTAACTACCTCTTTTAACTAACTAATCAAAAGAAAGCAACACTTTCTAACAACTGCAAAAATTCCTTTTCATACCTTAATTTAAAAGTAGTTTATAATTTAACGAAAAAGTAATAGTTTGGTTAGCTACAGTAAATATAAATATTTACAATATCGGGGGATGTTTCATTTCCGCCCCCCTAAATGGAGCATTGTCCTAATGTTCTCCTTCTCCAAATAAACTCAGAAAGCTTTCTTTCATAACCTGCTCATCTTCTCAAGCGGCCTTTTCCAGCCCTTTGTGTTACCATTGCACTTTAACCTGCATGATAACTCGTTTCCACAACGTTACTTCTCTCTGATCTAGTATAACCAAAGGTTTGACCAAGAACTCGCCTTTCGGTTCGACCTCATCATAGCGAAAAAATGTGTTAAGTCCTTTCACCAGTTGATTTAATACATCCTTTAAAGAGAACCATATATATAATATATATATATATATATAATATATATATTATAATATATATATATATATATATATAGTATATATGTTATATATATATATATATTACCTGAATGTCTTGCCATTTGATTACATGATTAGAGTCATAAACATATTCCTTAAGTAGAGAAACATGAACACGAATGCTACTGTGTAAGGCAAGTTGATAAACCACTAGTTCAATTCGAGGGAGGATTTGAAAAGGCCTGCAAAATCGGAGTGCTAATTCAGCACACCTGGTCCACTGCAAGGTGCTTTTCTTGGCTCGTACTCGAATGTAGACATGATCGCCTACTTGGAATTCCCGCAAGCTCCTCTTCCGATCAGCAAAGTTCTTTTACCAGTCCTGAGCAACCTTTAAATTGATTCTTTCCTTTTTCACCATTTCCTCCATCTCATCTAGCATGTACGGTCCTAGCAACAACTTATCCTCCGATCCACTCCAACTCAAAGGTGCCCTATTCTTGCGCTCGTATAATAATTCAAAGCGACTCATTTCTAAAGATGCATGGTACCCGTTGTTTTAGGCAAGCTACACCAGGTGCAAACAATCTTCCCATTTGATGTGTTGTTGCATTACATAAACTCGCAACATGTCTTTAGTAACTTTATTTACTAACTCATTCTGCCCATATGGTATGTAATATTGAAGTGCAGTTGTGTGCCCAATCCCTCAAAGAGGGCTTTCTAGAAAGCTGATGTAAATTTTACATCTCGGTCGGAAATGATCATCTTGGGGTTTCTGTGCAGTTTAGAAATGTTTTGCATAAAAATATTAGCAATTTGGACAACTTTATAAGTTGATTGGACAAGTATAAAATGAGCAGATTCGCTTAATTTGTCTACCACGATGATAATAGAGTCGTTTTGCTTTCTTGTTTTATGCAGCCTGGTAATGAAATCAATAGATATTGTTTCCCATCTCCATTTTGGGATGGGCAGAGGTTGAAGTAACCCTGCTGGGTCTTGGTGCTGAGCTTTCACTTAATGGCATTCCAAACATTTGGCTAAGTATTCTGCCACCTCCTTCTTCATACCAGGCCAGAAAAATTCCTTCCGCAACGCAGGAAGTATTTTTTGGTATTCGGGATGGCTTGCATAAGACATCATATGGTATTCATTTAAAATTAAATTTTTAAGATGTTACTAATTAGGCACAGATACCTTCTTCCTATAAATCAACAAATTTTCTATATTTACTTCATAACCCAATTGCTGTTCATGGATGTTTGGAATTTCCGCTTACTGCCATAAAATGTTTATATGTTGAATCCTGCAAGGCTGATTCTTGAATCTGCCCAAAAAAGGTAGTTCGTGATTCATTAAAAGAAATTTCATATAAACAGTTTAATTTCCAACTTAAAGCATCTGCCACCCGATTTTCCTTTCCCTTGAAATGTTTGATTTTGAAATCGAATTCACTGAAGCAATTTGCCCAACAAGCTTGCCTGGCATTTAGATTTGGATGTTTAAAATAATTAATCAGACAATGGTGGTTAGTCACCAACAAAAATTTCTTACCTAATAGGTAATGTCGCCACATATTTAAGGTGTGTATAATCGATGTCAACTCCAAATCATATGCTGAGTACTTTTGTTCGTTTTCTTTAAGCTTTCTAGATTCATAGGCCACCACCCTGCCTTCTTGCATTAGTACTCCACTCACACCTTCCTTACTAGCATCCATACAAACCACATATTCCTTGTTGGCATTAGCAATGCTCATAATAGGTGTTGTGATAAGAAGATGTTTGAGCTGATCAAAACTCCTTCGATAGTTGGGGGTCCACCTCAAAGATTTCCTTTCTTTGGTAGAGAGGTAATAGGATATCACACTCTAGAGAAACCCTCCACAAATCTTTGATAGTATCTAGATAGGCCCATAAATGATCTTATGTCAGCTACATCACTTGGTACTAATCACTTCATAATGGTTCTTATCTTTTCTGGATCTACTGCAATTCTGTCCTTGGTGATGGCATGTCCCAAGTATTGAATTTTCTCTTTAAAGAAATAACATTTACTGTACTCGACATATAGTTGCTTATCTCTTAGGACTTGCAAAACAATACAGAGATGCTCCTTATGCTCCTCCATGTTCCAAGAGTAGATTGGTATGTCATCAATGAAGATTATTACAAATTTATCTAGGAACTACTAGAATATTCTATTAATGAGACACATGAAAGTGGTTGGGGCGTTGGTTAGCTCAAAAGGTAAAACCACAAACTCATAATGTCCATAAAAGGTCTTGAATGAAATTTTTGCAATATCTTCCTCCTTTAACCTAATTTGATGGTACCCAGAACGGAGGTCAATCTTTGAGAAGATGGTTGCACCTTTCACTTGGTCAAATAACGCGTGTATATGGGGAAGGGGGTATTTGTTTTTAATGGCCAGCTTGTTTCGCTGGTGTTAATCCATGCACATCCACAAGGTTCCATCTTTCTTTTTAACAAATAATACCAGAGCTCCCCAAGGAGACACACTGAGGCAGATATATTTCTTATCAAGCAACTCCTCGAGTTGCATTTTTAATTCTATTAGTTCTGGTATGCTCATTCAGTAAGGTGCTCAAGAAATAGGGGCAGCTTTTGGAATTAGCTTAATGGTAAAATCTATGTCTGTTCTTGGGGATAGGCTTGGTTTTTCTTCAGGAAATACATCTGTGATGTTTTCTATCACAGGTATATTTTCTAGTAATATAGATTTATCTTTAGAGTGAGCATACCCCACCTGGATGGCATAAACTTGACAACGTTTTCTGATGCATTTGGCTAATTGGGAGGCTATTATAAGCCTTAATTGCAGAGATTTATTCACACCTTGAATTTCCTATCTCTCTCCTAACTCATCTCAGAAGCTAACGTCTTTTGTCTTACATTTTATGAGGGACCAGTGTTTCTCTAACCAGTCCATGCCTATAAGAATGTCGTACGACCCTAGTGGTAACACTTTCAAATCAACTATTTAGGGTGACTAGGTAATTTAAAATGGAAGTTGCTTATTTTAGACAAAAATCTCCTTTTTGCTTATGTGGCTAGTTGTAATAACGATGGATTTTTAAATTTGATAGCTAGCAGTTTACATCGTTCCACTATCCTCGGACTAATGTAACTTAAAGTGGCTTCGGGATCGATTAAAATAGAACAGGTCTGGTAAAAAATAGTACCTTTAAATTCAACCATGGTTGGTTTAAACTCTTTGTGATGATCCTCAAGTGTTGCGTTAATCTTAGGTATGCTCCTTGCCACTTCTCCCACTATAAATGCCTCTTGAATTTGTGAGATTTGATCTGCTCCCTTGCGGTGGGGAAAATTTTTGACATAATTCGGGCCTCCGCATCCCCAACACTATACAGGTGGTCTGTTAATAAATTTTGTTTCATTTCTTCCAGCCTTTTCATTTGTGTGAGTTTCACCAGGTACTTTAAATCTAGGTTTATTCACATTTTTTCTATTTTGACCTTTATATAAGCCTTTATTGATTTTGCCCTTATTCCCCTTGTGGCTGGGAATATTTTTTTTCCTTTTTTATCAACCCACTTTTTGTTCATATCACCCTTCAATTTATTTTGCTGGTAGCAGATCTGTGCTTTCCGAACGACTTCGTCGATGGCTTTTGGATTGTCGAATTCCATTCATTCTTTCATGAACAACGGGATATTGTTGATAAATCGTTGTACCTTGGCCTTTTCCTCATGAGTATAAGGAACGTACTGTAATAATGATGTAAATTTTGTTATAAACTCATCCATGGTCATTTGGCCCAGTCGAAGATCTTGAAATTCTTTTTCTTCCTCATCATAAAACCTTTTGGTTAGATATTTTAAAATTAAAAATTTCTGGAATTTCTCCCAAGTTATGTTTTGCTCATTGACTCCACATACTGTTTTTACATCTTCCCA
The DNA here is from genome assembly GCA_000404065.3 of Pinus taeda. Classification (NCBI taxonomy): domain Eukaryota; kingdom Viridiplantae; phylum Streptophyta; class Pinopsida; order Pinales; family Pinaceae; genus Pinus; species Pinus taeda. Next base: position 158,682 of record APFE030459678.1, on the reverse strand, counting down.
CCACAATATGGCTTTTCCCTAAAGCTAGAAAATGTCCATATGGGTCTTGAAATTGTAATCATACTTGTACAACTAGAAATACTTATTCATATTAATTAACCATACTTTTGTCGCCTCTTTTTGCTCACCATTGAAAAGAGGAGGCTTGATTTTCTGAAACTCCCCTTGGAGTTCAATTTTTTATTTATTTTTTTTTTTTTTCTGAGTCTTATGATCAAACATATTACCTAATTCTTCTTCTTGGTTTTCTTCACCTCCTTTGGTTTCCAGATTTTTAGTCCAGAGTTCTTGTTCCCCAGTTGTATGGCCGTGCTCTGGGCTGGGAAAAAGTGGTCGATGATTCTTTCTATCCTATAGTATTTTTAAAATCTTTTCTTATTCCTGCATCAATATTTTGTTGTCTACCTCGATTCGGGCCATTTCACCTGTCAATTCTTGCACAGTCGCTCGGATGTTTGTATTGGGATTCTATTGTTCATCCCCTAGGTGCACCCAGACCTCGGGATTGCCTTCCTGAAATGGGGTTGGTCTTGTTCACAATATGAAACTGTGTGGTGGATTCCCAGTTCGCCTCATACTGACTTTTGATGCCTCCTACGTGTACACAATCGATTTTTTTTATTCCTTACTCCATAGGTCTCAGTTTTAAAAGCCTGAGTGCTCTCATACCATATGAAACACATTTGTATTAAAATTAATAATAGAAATAAAATAACCATTTTACCATAGTAAAAATAACTTTGGCATTTCTTGACTTTACAAGGACTGAGAACATCATTATAAAGATTAAACATAAAATCATTGTTACGTTTTATATTGCAATGTTACTTTTGACCTTAGAAATTACTATGCATAGTTCTTTTTTCCAAATCCAAAACTGTATTATTTGCATGCACTTCATTTAATTTATGATTGCAATCATTTCTTATTTATTATATCTGGTACTAGTTGGATTTTTGGTGTTTGATACAAATCTAGATCAGTGCTTATGAACCCACGAACCATATGCAAACTTAATAGGCCTGACTATCCGTGGCCTAGGTGGCTTGTCATCGTTTATCAAGCTATCCACTTGCTGCCCTTTTCTTGGGATCTGTCTCCCTCATCGATGGCCCTGGTTAATTTTCTTGATCATACGTCATTCAAGGGTTTTGACCTTCTCTTCGCGGTGGTTTTTTTTCTATTCGGCAATGTGTTACTCCAGAACTTTGATGGAATTTGTATCTACTCTGATCTAGTGACTTGGGACCTAGTTCATCCATTTTCTTTGTCTGATGCGGGGGTTTGTTTATCAGGGAACTCTACTGCCCTACTTCTGGGTTGTGCTTGGGCTTGTCTGTCGACTACTTTAGAATCTTCAAAGTCCTGGAGTTCAATTGCTATGCTCGAGTTTTCGTGTTGCTTCCCAATGGTAAGTTTTGCAGTTGTTTTCACATCTTGGATTTGATTGTTTCAATTCCTGGTGTAGCATTTTTATCTAATTATTGGTTATTTGTCTTCCTTGCGGATGTTCTTTCAGGTGCAACAAGGTTTAGATGACATCGACGGTGAAAGCCTATTGCCGACTTCGTCTCCCAAGAGGAAGAACCCATTAGGAATCAGGTATTGAATTCCTATTTCCCATACTTGGCAGGGTTCTACGACAAGAGTGCCAGACTTTTCTTAGGGTTCTGTTGTTATATTCTTGAGGGTTTTTCTCGGCTTAGATAACCTTCATCCTACTGTGTGTTTGTTTTCTTAACTCTGTAATTTTTAATAGTTTTTTTGGCCATATATTATAATTCTGGCTTGCTACTAAGAAAGCCTTATCGCTTTGAAACTATGAGAGACATATAGTTTGAGTTTTACAGTTTTTGTCCTTAAATCTATCGATGGCTTTATTATTCAAATGTCTTATCGCTTCTGCTTGAAAATTATGAGGAATGTATAGTTTGAGTTTTAAAGTTTCGACCATATATTGTATCTCTGGTTTTGTTAGTGAGAAATGTTATAATGCATGGTTTAATATGTATAGTTCAAGCCTTTCAATTTCCATTTCTTCTATTCTGCTAAGACTCTATTCGCAATAGCTTTCCTAAATACTTCTACATGAATTCTATAGGGTTTGAAATTTTTGCAATAGGTCTTATAGGAGGAATGTCGAGTTATTTCCTTTGAACTCTCTTAGATTAAAACGACGAAGGTAATGGATACTATATAGTTTAGGTATCGCAGAATGCCTCACAATATTTTATGCCGAGTGTGGTAATGATTCAAAAATTCTCTTTGTCGTGTTTGCAAATTCTTATTCTGTCTTAAGTTTGAACGTTGATATTACATCTTGTTAAGAGTAATTTAATTTGTATGAAACTCTCTAGGAGTGTCCAACAATTCGTAAAGTTTGTGCTATTCTTTATTGTCTTTGGTTTGAGGCTTATAAGCAGAGAATGTTCGAATTGTGTAAACGGCTAAGGTTTGTATCTGAAATACCTAAATTAAAGGGAATAGCCATTCTGAGGCTTTTCTTGTTTAATTATGTTTTTCTCATAGAACTTGTGTAAATGGCTAGGGTTTGTATCTGAAATACCTAAATTAAAGGGAATAGCTATTCTGAGGCTTTTCTTGTTTAATTAAGTCTTGCTCATAGAACTATCTCACTAAACCTTGTAGGGGTTCTATATATTTAAAACAGAGCTTTACCTCCTTTTTATATGTTTTACATGAGTATGGTAGACTTAACTTCTACAACATGAATTCTTTGTATATGCTTATCAATTGAACTTATCCATTACTAGCTTTATTTTCTTGGATTTATACTAGTTGTTTCACTTATTATTTACTCTAATTCTCATTTGAATTAAGAAAGTTTTTTTTTTCTTGTTTGTTCATCTAGTTTAGGAAACTTTGAAGAAGAATTCTATCATTCAGCTAGAAGACCCTTTATTGATATATTACTAGAATCAATGGAGTAAAGATTTAAATCAACAAATAGCTCTAAATCATTCAATAACTCAGATTAAGGTCTAACTACATAATTTCAAGCTTTATCCAAAGAATATCACTTATATGATGGTGTAATTTCCAAGTTTAGTTTAACTTATCTATTGCTGCTTCCAATTTTTCTTGGTGTATGCATAGACCTACACTTGTTTGCCTCCCTATCCATAGATTCGCTATGCCAGTGAATCTCCCCTTGTGCAATCCCTGAACCAGGGAATTCTTTTTCTCCTTCGAGAGTATGTGTCTATTCAGCTATCTCCTCTCCACCAAACATAGCTACCACACATTTCTTTTCATCCTTCAAGAGTATGTGTCTATTCAGCTATCTGGTCTCCACCAAACATAGCTACCACAAATTGTCTCTCAGCACATTTTTTTTCTTTTAATAATCTCAGCTATCTTTATCTTTTAAAATTATTTTCCAAGATTTACCATTTTTATTTTATGGAAACAAATAACTGCCTTTTTTTAATTAACTAATCAAAAGAAAACAACACTTCCTAACAACTGTAAAATTCCAATCCATACTTAATTTAAAAGTAGTTTATAATTTAAAGAAAAGGTAATAGTTTTTTTTGGCTACAGTAAAAACAAATATTTGCAATATTGGGGGATGTTACAGGATTATTGCTCAAGTTTGCTCTTCTGGAATAAAATCTAATTTCATTTTTTCATAGGGTTAGTGGAATCCATATTACACGAGTATTCATTCGCTGATTTAACGGCGCACACAAAAAGAAAAGTAGCGAAACCAGAGATCATGTTAGGGGAGGACGTTCTAAGCCTTGTGGTGCAGCCCGGAATTGATCAAGCATTCGTCATGGACTGCTCATCGTATTCAATGAGATTTTTAGCTGGTAACAGTAGCCAGGGAAGAATACGGAGGATAAAACTGATCTACTAGCTGTTCGTACGTAGCGTTAAGGCTTTATTATGTCATTATATGTCTGAGCTGGCGATTCAGCCTGCGACGCATTCCAGAAAAGGAGCTCAGTTTTCTTTATATTATTCGGTTGATTCCCTGACACTGTGAAGTGCCATTGAATTTCGAGTGAGGATGGAGAAATTAAATGTCTGCGATCCTGTACAGACGAGTTTAAGTGTGCCTCTTGTTATATCACAAGTTACGCATCTATATTCCACAGGGAAACACTTCAAAAGCATTGCATCATTGTGTCTAAATGAAAGTAAGAAATTTTTTTTTTTTTTTTCATATGGTAAATTATTGGAATTCTATTAATCGAATCAAATCTATAATGCTATTTTTTTTCTCCTTTATTTTATGTTATATAAATTAAAAATATGTTAAATAATATTTTAAATTAATTGTAAAATTTTAATTTTCAAAAATATTTAATTTTAAATTATTTGTAAAAAATAAATTTCAGTATTTTATAATATGAGTGTTTTCTTAAAAATTTGAGATTCTTTAATAGTGCATAGTTTTTTGTCATTTAAAGAAGGGAAAATAATGTTGTATAGTTGAAACAAGAAATATGTTATTATCTTATATTAAAAATATATTATTTGAAAATAATATAGATTTATTTAAATAGTAAATTTGACAAAATTAAAAAAAAAGTAAAGGTATTGAGATGTAAATATTTTTGAAGGATTAAATTGAAAAAAATATTTACATATCCAAAAATTTGATCCTAAAAAAGATATTTATATTTTAGAGAAATAAAAGAAATATAAATACACAGGCATATTATCTATATATTTTTTGAATTAATGTTTACCATTTGAAATTTATGTAAAGAATTTTCTTAATTTATATAAAATAAAATAAGAGTCATACGAACTACTTAATTTCTATGCTAAACATTGTTTTAGAAATATGGTGATGTTATATTTGATTAAATTATAAATAAAAAATTCTAAAACTATATATGAAATTGGTTATATATTTTTTTACTCTATTTTTAGTTTTTAAATGATATTTTTCTAATTAATTCTTTTTCCCCAAAAATTTTGTCCACCACCTTTTCGCCATTTGATGATAGTGATGGAGTTTAAAAACATATCATAAGATTGTGTCACATTATATCACAAGTTACGCATTTATACTCCAAAAAGGAAAAACTTGAAAAGCATTGCATCATTGTCAAATTATGTCAAAACTAAAGTAAGGATTTTCTTTTTATTTAATTATAAATTATTGGAATGCTATTGATGAAATCAATTCTATGATATTATTTATTTTAATTATTATTTTTTTATTATTTCAATGGTATACATTAGAAATATATTGAAAAACATTTTAAATAAATTATAATAATTTGGAATTTATTTATTTTTTTAGAAAACCAAAATATCATATAAACAAATTTTAATATTTTTTCTTCTTAAAAATTGAGATTCTATATTTGTTTTAACATTAAATACTTTATTTTTTATCATTTTAAGAAGCAGAAAGAAGATTATTTAAGTCAGAGAGGAATATAATTGTCATAACCTTACCTATACTACACATTACTCACATAAAAAAAAAATTATTTACACTACCTACATAGCTATATAATAATGCCTTCATGATGTTTGACTTGGTTAACAACGGATATGGTTATAAATGCACTGATCCGGCATATCTGTCTTCTGACTATTAACTAGACCTTTGATTGTCCTTGATAACCTTGTATGGTACAATTCATTACATTCGGCGTCAGGTGGGGCGCCTTGGTCGCGACACCTGGCATCTCTGAAACCCTCCATCGATCTGCCGCGCTGAGCTTTGGTTTCGGTAGCTGGGACTTTAATGCTACAGTCCCGCCACCCACTTCTCGGGATCCTCATGTCAATCGGCGGTCAGGATTACTACTAGTGATCTAACGGTGGAGGTTAGACATGCCTTGGGCGGGGAATACATAAGGTTCATTCGTTCTGCTCCCGGTCATTTGCGCTGTTACTCCAGCTTCACAGAGGTAGCTTTTGTTCCGGCGTGATTGCCATGGTCAGGGTGCCATTGCCATGAGAATTCCTGGTACAGTTTACTGATACCTCGAATGGATTACAGTGATGGCCTGTGGGCGGTGAAACCTTCACGGATCTTTGCCCTATCTCCAACTGCGACAGGTAATATGCCTTCACTTCGTTTCAGTATTGTATTATTCGTTCCTTTCACTGTATTTGATAGGAGTATGTTTAACTACCTTGTTATTATTTGTGGAACAGGGTAGCAGACCGACGAGGACGCGGTTGCAAGGGCTATTCATGGTTTCGGCCTTCAGACCTTTAACCAGGTAAGCGCGCTACCCTATAGGTTGCATTGGTTGATTTCATCTTGGAGTTGAACTCATATTAATCTTCTCTACCAGGGTTTTGTCCATTTCACCATGACTTGGCGCCATGGCCTCACTTCGGCAGAATTTTCCTTTCATTCTCTGTTTACGATTGCTGGGGTTGAAACCCAGGTTGTCGAATGAGTAGCTTGTCATTAGGGTTTGGTGTTGGTTACGGTCTGTCGATAGCTCAGATCTGGGTTTGTAATTATTTGTATATACAGTGTAACCATATTGAATGGACTCGGCATCATGGTCGGTTGATGCCTCAGGTTTATGGTTGTTCCCATTGTCGAACAGACCCTGCATGTTCTATATTCCATATTATCTCCTTTACTATTTTTAATATGTTTGCATACTGTTAGCGCACGGTGCCGCTCCCTATGGGCCACCGATACTTCATATATTACACACTGTCTATTTATTTTAGTTTCAATGAAATGATCTGAGGGTTTGGTTACGACCTTGCCCTTCCTGGGTTCGCCTTTTATCGGGTTATATGATATACAGGTTAGTGGGTTTGATGTATATTTGTTGATGAAAGACTAAGCCGTTTGAGGGACTGATGGTAACGATTCTGATGTGATTTATGTTTGGTTTAGGAGGTCGGTTACGGTCCCATAACGGCTCCATTGCTGGCGTTTTACTACCACTCTTGTTAGCTGTAGCTTAGCCTGTTAATGTTCATTTCGGTTCTTCAATTTTCTTGGAGTTATTTAACTATATTCGCCGTGTGGATGGTATGACCATCGGGTATATCAACCCTTATTTGATAGCATGCAGGGTGCCATTCCACCAGGTGGTTCACGCCGGTGTATCGGCCAACCCGATATTTCCATTGTTATGATATTTGACAGTTATTTTTATTATCGTTATATAGTGAGTACAGTATTTCGATTTCTTGTGACCCTTATAGAGTTATGGTTCTTACGAGGGTTTGTACCACTATATCTGGAACCCATATGTTTACAAGACAGACATGTATTTATTCTCTTGACTGATATGTTTTCAAGACAGACATGTATTTATTCTCTTGACTGTTACCTTCCGTAACGAAACCTCATTCCAAATGTATCTGTATTTGTTTTGGTTTCTTTTTCAATACTTACAACAGTATTATGGAAAATGTGAATCGTTGCTCGTAGAGTTCTGTAATGGAAGTAAATGGTTACTTCAGATGCTATTATCTAGTTTAGGTATTAGTATATTTAAACCTGTTTTCATACCTGTTACTGATAGTTCAGTTGTTCTATTTATTTCTAGTATCTGGTGATTACTGTCTCTTTAATCACACAACTTCACTTACTCGGAAGTAATGTACAGGGTACCTCTCAGTTCTCCCTTTTTTGTTTCTTCCTCTTACTTAATACATGACATATATATATATATAACAGGGCGTAATCGTTACCGGTATTGCATTCAGTAATACCCAGGTTCTGTATTACAGCCCAAGAGTCACACCCACAGCAACTACAATTTAGATTCTTAAGTATACAGGATAATAATTAGTCTCTAATTAATGAAACTACAGATACTTACATGTGTATCTTGCCTTGATCTTCTGCACTTCTACAACACGCAGAAGATGATTGTATGCTTGATATCCTCCCAGCCATGAGACCAGTCTTCTGAACTGGTTCTCTCCCCCAAGCTCTTCTTGCCGGCCACAGCCTCAGCAATATGAAACACCAATGTGTCTGTGCTATCTGGTCATCACCAGACGCAGCACCCTCTTCTTCTGCTCCAGTGCCTTTTTGCCTTTCTTTTCCCCGTTTGTTCATCAACAACCCAGGTCTTTTCTTCTTTCCCTTTTTCTATGGGAAAGAGGGAACAGTTAGGGTTTCCCCTAATATGTTGGCAACTGTTTTTCCTTTATCTTTAAGCAAGAAGAGTAAATAACTTTTCACATAAAGTTACTGTGTACACACACATATCATGCAACTCATATTATACCATTTGCACAATTAATATTATCATCATTTTCAGGAAAGTAATAATTTCTATTATTTCCATTCACCCATAAGGTAAATAACAATTTATTCATGTAAAATGTTTGGTCATTACAATAATTTCTTTTCATATATCATTCATAAATCAATAAGATTTATCTAAATCATAGATTTGATAAGAGTCTACAAGGGTAAAATATATTAAGGGGCAATTTGTTTTTAAATTACGATTTTTTTTTTCAAGTTTTGCACATTCAAAGATTTGATTTTTATTGGGGCCTAGTAGATCTATGGTTAAATGAAATTATTTGTGTGGTGTTTAGTTCTACGAGGTCACAGGTTCAAATCTCCTAGGGAGAGTTTTAGGATGGGAATTACCATTCGGCAAATTAAACTATCCTAAGGAGCATCCAAGCTTGGCACAAACACAATGATAACACGACACTAATGGGTAGATCATTCTTCCATCCAAATTTCATGCTAGCCTAGATCTAGACCTATCATTCACAAAGAGAGACCTATATATTCTAATTTCTCATTCCATTTTTGAATCTGTAAACATAATTCAATGCCTTCAAAATCCGTTTAGGCAATGAATTGTGCATACTACATAGCTTAAACTTACAATGAGAGAATACATTTTTTAAAGATTAAAATAATATATACGTTATCCTTTTTTTAAATATATAAAATATATGGTTAAAATACAAATATTTTATTGAATATGGGCATTACAATTATTCTATTAATGGTATACATTGGATGTTTGTTTATTGTCAGTGATATTTTTAAATGCGACATATTAATTTTATATCGAGAATTAAATGAATTTTACATTTTCCTCTAAATTTATTCTCTCTCAAGTTGGTATAAGATTACATTTTTTTTGTAAGCTTGGTAGATCCTTCCTTCTCATTAGAATATAAGCAAGTTATAACCACATAAAAACAAGTTAAGTGGTCTCAACATGCCCATTGGGAAACCAAGTCTGTTGACCAATTAAAGCATGATAAGTCGTCCAGTAGTAAAAAATACTGAGTCTATCTATCCAAGCTATATAAGTTTGATTATTATGTACACATCCATAATCTATTTTCACATACATATATCACTGTAAACTAGAAATGAGAATCTATTTGCATAAAGAAATAAAAAATTATTGAAAGCCACCAAGCTATTCATCCTGCTCAGTAGAGGCAAATTCAACGAGGGCTGGATATTTAGCGCTGGACCTTGACAACACTGTCGATGAAATCAGATAAGGGAAGTGTCTCTCCATGTGGCCAAGGCATCCTTGTTTTTGCATTTGAAATTGCAACTTTTGAAAATCTTGTTTATAACTAGGGAAATCCTAAACAATAGTAACCATGCTCACCGAGATTTGTTCGAGGGCCTTTCCCAAGAGACTTTTCATCAACCCATAAAGATAGAGAGTCTGTTTAAATTGAATCACTCTCCCTCTAGTGTGACCAGGATCTGGAACTAGGAGTCTCCATTCCTCCCATTATCGGTTTAGTTCCCCTTCCCATTCTTCTACGAGCCTTCTCATCTCATCGTTGATGCCTTCCTTATATGTCGTGGTCGCTTCGATTATCAAGTTAGCCACAGGCCTTCTGCTGCGACGTTTGCTCAAGGAACTTGGTTCAACCTCCACCTTAACCACCCGAGGTCTCTTGCCTCCCCCCTTCCCTTTCACCGTTCTACCCATTGGCTCATTGTTGCAGTGCCTACCTGTCAAATTATGTGGAAATGGGGAGGCTAGCCTCGATGCTCTTTGCACTCGAGATTGGTTACCATGTTGAGGACCTCATATGAAAACACAACACCAGAATTGCCAAAACATTATATATATATATATATATATATATATCTCTCTCTCTCTCTCTCTCTCTCTCTCTCTCTCTATATATATATATATATATATATATATATATATATATATATATTCTCTCTCTCTCTATATATATATTATTAATATATATATATATTTGTCATCGATAGGCTCTACCATTCCACAAAATCCACCAACCTTGGTTCAATTACATAACAACAGAATCTAATGATCCCATAACCAGCACGTGAATTACCCACACTCTAATGTATGTTCCTTTTCCTTATCTAACGCCCCGACATAACCAATGCCTTCTAGACGCTTTGACCTCGGCCTTTGATACAAGGCCCCAATAGCTAGACAACCACACACCCTTTAACAAGGTGCCCCAACCCAATAATGCCAAGTCTCTTGCCTCTACTACTAACATTTGTATGGCCAATTACCCAACCCAAGTGACTCATAATTGTCTCAAAATTAACCTTACAGACACTACAATACAAGCTCTGAGCATCTAGCCCCAAGAAACATCCATCCAACATTATGCTTTCCACTCAAATTTTAATCAACCGTCAAAGGCTAGCATGTTGGTCTAGGTGGATATTGGCGGCCACCCTCCTGCTCCACTTGGACCCCCACCATTATTTCTTTCATTTTTTCAATTTCCTTATTTGTAGCACAATTTACTGTTTTTGGTAGGTTTTCAGGTCTTGAACTTCCAGAGCCGTTTTGAGGTCTCAAACAACTTTTTTTGGAAATCTAAAGCTAAGATGGGTTATTAACCCATGTTAGCCACTCATAAGTTGTAGTCCTCAGATTGATATTTCTAATGAGGTATTGTACGCATCAAAAAACGATCGTATGCCAAAGTTGCGACCCTAGGAAGTTGATGTACCAGTTCACCCAAATGGGGCCCATAGTTTTGGTGCTTCATCTCCTAGGGTTAGGTTTTTGGGTGTTTAGTGTTTTTCATTGTTTCTCAAAGATAAATAGGCCTCTGTGACTCATTATAACATAGTTGGTAGGCATGTTGTTAGCACAACTCTTCTTAGAGATAAGTTACAATCACTCGAGCTAGTATTATTTCCATTTGGTTTGTAAGCATACTTCGATATTTGGTATTAATGAATTGAAGTGTTATTTTTGTTGCATCTTTGTATTTATGGTTATATATGTTATTTGTTTCATTCCTGTTTAAATCTAGATCAGTGGTATCAACGCAGTCTGCTCTTTCTATGTTTTTCTTTGCAAGTCCCCAACGAGGTCAGGATATAAGGGGTTAGGGCTTGAAGTGGTCAAACCTTTGCAAGACAAACCTCGCAAATCGTGACAATCTCCCATGGGGGAAGAAAAGAAAGATGAGGGAGTAGGATATCCTATCAAAATAGTGCTTGAAGAATCCCTCGAACGAGAGAGGAACGCGATGATGGAAAACTTTGCTCAAATCCTTCAATGGCTACTCAAGGGTGACACATCTACTTCTAGCAGCTTCCTTGGAAGCGCCACACCCTTTAAGGTACAAATTAACCTTGACATACCATATTCGAGGGTCAAATAGGTGCAGATGTCGTAGATAAATGGTTAAATAGGCTAGAGGAATATTTTTTTATTCATGATTTTTCCAGCTAGGAAAATATTACTTTTTTTCTTCTCAAATCCGCCCCCCACGTCAAGGATTGGTGGGAAACCTATTGTGAGCAGAAGGATGAGAGGGAACCCTAACTATTTTTAGTTGCACCCCCTTAGAATTATTTCCAGGATACCATCAATAAACAGTACCAGCATGTCAGGAGCTACGAGGATAAATACATAAAGTGTACCATGTTGCGATAGGGAAGTTACCAAGATGTGCTAGAATTTAACAATTATTTTCATCCCCTTCGCACGAAGTTAGGTATCAAGGATTCTGAGAAACATTTGGTACTCAAGTACAATAGGTTCCTACACAGTTACATCCATGACGAGATGGAGTTCCTGGACATCTCCTCACTTTGCACGACGTACTGATACAATGTCAAGATTAAGCATAAGTTTAAACAAAAGAAGCGAGACTTTGGATCTATGAACCCAAAGCAAGGGAAAGGTGCCCCCAAACTAAAAAAAAGGGACAAAGCAAAGGCAGGGAGACCTAGGAGAACCACCAAATCCTAAAGCAAATAACAACAACGCAAAGATAAAGAAGGACATGAGAAAGTGGTGTGAGTTCCATAAGAGCTCCACTGACAACAAAAGTGAGTGTCGGGCCAAGCAGTCACTGGAGAATGAGCTAAAGGCTTGAAAATGATATCCTTGTTCCAACCTTGAGTCAAAACTCGACAAGAGGAATGAGAAAGGGAAGCAGACTATTGATTCAGAGGCTAGCACCATTATTGACACCACCAAGATATATAAGAATGAGGATGAAGATCTAGAGGAGGGGGAGCATCTCTTCCACTCACAGATGTGACTGAAGGGTTCATCGTTGCAATTCATTGTTGATATTAGGAGCCAAAAGAACCTTATTTCAACAGATATCATCAAGTGGTTGGGCCTACCGACTCACCACAACTGCAACCATACAATATTATGTGGCTTCACTAAGCATGAGATCTCCAAGTCAACCAGCAGTGTCACCTTCCTTAGAGTATCAAGCCCTTCAGAGATGAGGTATTGTGTGATGTTGCTTCTCTTGACATTTTTGATGTATTATTAGGAAAACAATACATGTGGAAGTGAGATGCTATATATGAGTCTCGACCTCACTCTATGATTAGTTTTTTAGGTAATATATTATACAAGATACCAGAGGTAGCCCCACCTACGACCACCTCTTTGATCTCTACTAAGAAATGCAGTAAGGTCATCTCCCAGACTAGGAAATTTATTTTCTTTCTCGTTCACTCTCAAAGTAAGGGGAAGATCATAGCCACATCCATGGACCCAGAGAATGGTTCCTCCACGTAGCAAAAGTAGATGGAAACGCTCATGAAATAATACAAGGACATCTTCTCCTTACCCACAGGGGTACCGTTGAATTTTCAGGTGAAGCATTTGTTCCATCTGACTGTTGGAGCACCTATACCCAATAGGATGATATATTGTCGGTCCATTATGGAAAATGCAAAGTACAAGTAGCGATATGATCATCATTGGGTGTGACACAAGTTTCATCTAGGCAACAAAGTTTGGTTTAATTTATAGAAAGAATGCCTTACCTGATCTTATCAAAAGCTCATACTACACTGATATGGTCCTTACCCAATTGCTAAGGTTGTGGGAGACAATTCTTTGGAGTGCAACATTCCCCCATTCCTTGGCTTGCACCCAATGTTCAATGTGGATGGCCTCCGACTATGCATCCCACCATTGCGGGACACATCACGGATTTCATAAAAGTTCACACCTGCAGAGCTAAATCCAAAGTCCATGGAACAAGCCATAACTGATCAGATCATGGACACATAGATAAAGAACAACAGGAAACAAAGAATCCAGCTATATCGAGTTGTCAAAGTAGGCCAAGTCCTTCAGCAGGGCAAGTGGCTCACCAGGGACCAAGTTCAGTAGAAGTTTCCTCATCTCATGGAGGAACTCAATGCAATGGGGACCATTTCTTCCTAAGGTGGGAGGAATGATCGAGGTGGATACTTGTGGCCGCCCACCTATTCCACTCTGAACCCCACCATTGTTTATTTCATTTTTTTAGTTTCCTTATTTGTAGCACAATTTATTATTTTTGGTAGTTTTTAGGGTCCTCAACTTCTGGATCCGTTTTGAGGCACTAAACGACGTTCTTTGGGAAAACTGAGGCCAACATGTGACACACATTAATTTTGGCCACTCGGAAGTTGTAGTCCTCAGGTAGATATTTATAATGAGGTATTGTATAGATCAAATAAAAATCATATCCAAAGTTACGACCCTAGGAAGTTGGTGTACGAATTTACCCAAATGGGGTCCAGAGTTTTGGCGATTCATCTCATAGGGTTAGGTTTTTGAATGTTTAGGGTTTCCTATTATTTTTCAAAAATAAATAGGCCTCCAAGTCTCATTATAACACAGTTCATAGGGATGTAGTTGCCACATCTATTCTTAAAGATAAGCTACCATCGCCCGATCTAGCGTTATTTTAATTTTGTTTGTAAGCATACTTCATAATTCATTATTTGATATTAATGAAATGAAGTGTTATTTCTACTGCATCTCTATATTTATGGTTATATATGTTATTTGTTGCCATCCTGTTTAAATTCGGATGACATGTCTAGTTCCAGATTCATTCCCAGTTCGAGTCCCTAGATGACTCTGCCCCTCAATAGCATCCCCACATATTTTTTGACTCAGGTGCTGGGTGCCTACCCTCAAGAGGCAACCCGTCAAAACCTCTGCAATATCCTCAGTGAACAAAATATGGCGGATGATGACAGTATCAAAGACATTGATAACATCCCAGCTCTTAAAACCCAGATTTATAAGACGAGCTAGACAAAAATATACCCCTGGGCTAACATCCTTGCCCTCAAGCTAGATAAGCCCCATGCGAGAGAGGAAATCCCATAGCAGATTGATACTCGGAAGGTGACAGTGCACCTGGGTTTGTGCCATCAAACTCTCAATGCCATGCGCTTTCCACAACTTGATTTTATCCCACCCATTAGCCAATTGTGCCCATACATATCCCAATTAACAAACCAGATAAAGGTAAATGTGATGGAGGGTCAGAAGATCCAATTTACATACCTAGTAGCAAGAGCTTAGAGCCAATGGAACCTCTGCTTCTTCAGAAGACGTTGCTCCACTCTCACCTTTGGGACCTCTACACCTCTCTCCTTACTACTATCCTTCACAATGATTTGGAAACTTACCAAAGTATCTATTTCACCATTCTTCATGAAGGTTTTCTTAAACACACCGAAGGCCACCACACCCATCACCTCAATCATGTGCGGAGTGATGACATTATTCCTCTGCGTACTCATCATTAAGACAATCTTAATGGATCTACTCGATGGTTCACACCCCAATTGGGGGTTAGATAAGGTGTCTGGACGCATTGATAACTTTGTCTCTAGTCGTGCTCTAAGATGTCTTCCAAGGGCTAAAACAACTCATCCCTAGGTTGACATGTCTATATTTTCTCAAGAGGAGCATTTTGGTGACCACAACCCCAATTTGCAAGGAAGTCCATTGCTCTGTTGTCGCCCCTTCTTACATGGACAATAATTATATAGTTTAATTCGTGGAGGAGTCCTCTTATTTCGTGGATCAACCTTGCAGTTCTCCAACTATGGCTAAGATTTTCCCATTTGGCTTCTTGATTTCATTTGTTCACCATGTTGATAACTAGTGTAGAATCGCCTTCATCTATAATATTTTTTTAACCCATTTTGATAGTATTTGTAAGAGCTCTGTAACGAAAGGAAATTCTCGTATTTGTAAGCCCTGTCTAATGAAAGGGAATTCTAAAGACCCACAATGATCTACATAGATGAGATTGTTGTTGGTTCTAGCATCTCAGAAGAGACCTCCAAGGCCTATTGAGCTCGGATTACCCTTCGATGCTTCGTTGAAACTCAACTTGATAAGTTCCTATCGAGTGGCAGTGGAATAGTTAAGAGAGTCTTCTCCTCTCAATATGAACTTCCAAGAGGATGGTGTGATCATCATCGGTGATAGGCTCAATATCTGTATAATTCTATCTTCGTTGGGGGGGGGAGAACTTACTAGTCCTCAAGATTCCATTTTTCTTTCAGAATTGTTTCCATGATGTTTTGGATTATCCCTTCCCAGATAGCCTCTTGGGGAGGAAGATGATCCTTAAAGATTCGGTGCTTATAATCTTTCTAGATGGCCTAAAGTGTTATTCCTAGAGAAAGCCCCTAGGCCCTATTGAGAACTGGGCTTGCAAAAATGCCTACTCTCTAGAGGAGGATGGCTTCTCGAATGCTCTAGTTGTCTTGATCCATTCTTCTGAATAGGTACTCCATCTGTTTCCATTTTTGTTCAGCAAAGGAGGAAGTGTTGAGCATGTGTTCTAGATCCTCACTATGTTATTTATAGAGCATGCGAAGCGAAGGACAATAGAAACCCCTTCCTTGGAGCTAATCCCTGGTCAGAATTTAGCCTCTGCATATTGGCCGAAGGAAGTGAGCCACCTTTTGCCACAATCCCCATTTCCAAATATTCTTCAAGATAATACTCTAGCATCTCGGCTCTCGGCCTACCCTTAGATCATAAGCCTTCTTGAGAGTAAATGTCCCTTTTGTAGTGTAGCTTGATTTGAGGATATCTGGTCCATTTAGGATAGATATATTTCTAGAATCTAATTCCTTATCTAGTTGACTCCATTGTTCCAACTCTGGGGCCTTTTTCCAGTCTGATCTCTCCCTCCATTTCCTCCATCCTTTCCAAGCTTGTTTTGCTTTCCATAGTTTATCTACCGTATGAAATTTCCTCCCATTCATGTATAGAAAGAGGCCAAGAAGTTTATCCCATTACTGCAAGGAGTCTTGCCGGAACAGGGTCATTTTCTCATTCCTGATTTCCAAGAAGATATGTTGTTGTATGAGGTCTCTGTTTTGGGTTGCCATGTTCCAAATAGCCGATCCTCTAGGGGGATCTCGATATCTTAAGATGTCTTTTGCCTTGGATGGAATCTTGTATTTTAAAATCCATATTTATTTCTAGGGATTAGGTATGCCTCCCATACAATGCCACCATAGATTAGCTTCCATTACTTGGTTTAGGATGTATGGATCATGTGGGCCAAGGCCTCCATCCATCTTATGCTTGGTTAAGCTAGGGCAAGATACCAAAGCCCATTTCTTAATTTGTTAATCTCGTGCCCATAAGCACTTCTTGAATGTTTCCACCATCTTTCTCTAGGATTTTTTTGGCACTTCCATCCCTTAGAGATTATAGATCGAGATAGATTGGAGAACTTCTTTGAGAAGAATTGTCTGACTCACCGTGTTAAAAAAATGGAAAGCCCAATTTTTGAGTTTCCCAGTGATTTTTTGGAGAGGGATTGCCAACAAGAGGTATTTAGGAAGTTCACCAATAGGGGCATTCCCAGGTATTTGGATGGTAAAGAACCAATTCTGAACCCAAGAACTAAGCTAGATATGACTGAATATTTCCTAGAGTGTTGAAAAAGAAGATGTAGGATTTTTCATTGTTGACCATTATCTTCGAGGCCTTCATAATGACGAGAAGAACTTATTCTATGCGGCGAGCTTCTCGTAGTGACACATTATAGAAGAGAAAAATATCATCTACAAATTGTTGGTGGGCTATGGGGAGGTCATTACCCCATTGCCTAAGGCTTTTGATCTGAGAATTTATAGCTTCAACCTTGAGGTATCAGCCTAGACCTTCCGCAACAATGTTAAAGAGGAATGCGGAAAGAGGATCACCTTGGCGAAGTCCGCGTGAGGGGTCAAAGGTATAAGAGGGGAACCCATTAAGCAGTATGGAGAACACAAGGGAGGATACAAAAGCAGACACCCAGTTAATCCATCTCATGTTAAACTAGCAAGACTTGAGAACATTGTTGAGGCAATCCCAGCCTAGTCGGTCATAGACCTTGGAGAGATCTAGTTTTATGATCATTCTAGGGAGTTTATGATATTTGAGAGAGTGCACAATCTCTTTTGAGGTGACAAATCCATCAAGGAGTTTTCATCCTTCAACAAAACTAGTTTGTTATGGAGAGATGAGGTGAGGTAGCAGAGGTTTGAGTCTCTAGATAATCACCATGGTTATGATCTTATAAATGATATTACAAAGAGTGATGGGTCTAAAACCTCGAGGATATTTAGATTTAGAAGATTTGAAAATTAAAGCAATGAATGTAGCATTTAAGCTAGGACATACCTTTTGCTTCTCGCCCAATTCTTCCACCACCTCCAGTACATTGGCCCCTATAAAGTTCTAGGTAGCATGAACAAATTTCACCTTAAAGCCATCTGGTCGAGGGGGTTTGTTTTTCACCATTCCATTAACTACCTCCTCAACTTCTTCCAGCGATACTGCTTGCATAAGGGTGAGGTTATGATCTCATGAAATAATTTGTAGAATATTTCTCATTATCCTTTATGTAGCCTCTATGAGATCTTGGGGAGGTTCAGTTAGGATGGATTTGAAGTGGTTTACCAGAAAATCCTCCATCTCCTCATGATGGACCACATGGTTTCTAGCTTCAACCTTGAGAGAGTAGACCTTGTTTGGTTGTTGATGTTGAATCATAGCTTTGTGGAAGAAACATGTATTCCGTTCTCCTTCCCACAACCAACTAACTGTTGATTTATGCTTCCATAGTATATCCTCTTGTTTTCTCCTTTCTTCTAACTAATTTATTAACTTCCCTTCTTCCTCCGCAAGGTTATCATTTCTACCATGTTGCATAATCTGCTATTGTAAATCTTGGATTTTATGAGTCAGCTGGTGTTGGTCTTTCATGATATGGTCAAACTCTTCTGGGTTCCATTTCTTGATCTTGTGTTTGATCTCATTTAACTTTAGTTGGAAGGTATGCATTTGGTTTCTTCCTTTCTCCTCACTATTGTTCCACCATTCTTCTATTTTCTCCATTAGGCTGGGGTTTCGTAACCAAAAGTTTTCGAATATGAATGGGTTACTTTTTGGTTCGATTTTCATATCCATGTCCAATTGGATGGTTCAATGATCATATCCCATGAATGGTAGTATCGAAGCTTCAAAGAAATTTTCCCTACTAATGACTTCCTCCACCATAAAAAAATTGTCCAACAGGGAAGCTATTTGATGAGTTCCTCCCCTTTAGTTATTCCAGGTATAGACTCCATTATTCGTCAGGAGGTCCACTAGGTCCAAAGGTACTAAGAGATCCCCAAATGCTTCGATGTATGCCTCTATGCAACGGATACCTCCTCTCTTTTCTTCTAGTGATGATATCATATTAAAATCTCCACCTGCTATCTGAAGACCTTCTTGGTATACTTTTCTCATTTTTGTGAGGTTCTATAAGAAAACCCCTATTTCCCCTGGAATGTGAGGCCCATAGACGCCTTTCAAGAGGACCTAGTCTCTAAATGAAATATGTTGAAATTTACCTAAGAGTATCATTGGGAGACTAATTCAATCCTCAAATATTACCTCCACATGGTTCCAAAGGACAACAAGGCCTCCTGCACTAGCCCTACCATCCTAAGCTATTAGTTCATAATAAGTTTTGTAGTTCTTTAGGATTTCTTTGAGATTTACTTCCACAATATTGGTTTCTTGGAGTATCATAATGCTCGACCTATCTCTTTTAAGCTCGTCCTTCAGGTATCATTGTTTGCCCCTGCTATTAAGGCCTCACACATTTCAGGTTGTAATTATCATTTCAACGGTTTGTTAAGTTAATGCAAAACCATTGATAGCAACAACACCCTTCTAGAATTTACAAGTATTTCCCATATCATTTGAATGGATTCACTCAATTTTTTCCTTCCTTGTTTCTTCCCTCCTTTCCCTTGAGGTCATTGTTCCATCACATGACTTTCCTGGGGTTCCAGATTCTTTGGTTGGTTCATCACTAGCATGCCCTACTTAGCTTGGTATTGTTGGAAAGTTTCTTTGTACAACAAATTGGTATAAGATTATGTTATTTCATATGTACGTCTGACATTTTATTTATGTGTGAGAGTTAAATTCAATATAATTATTATTAGTATTCTTATTTTCACTTTTAATTACTTCAATTCTCTCTAAAGTGCGTAAAATTATGTTACTTCTAGATATTTTATTTATTCTTGAGAGTGACATTGAACTTAGTGAGCACAATTAGAATGATATTATTAATCTTTTATAATGTATTGGATTAAAGCTAACCAAATTCATTTTTACTTTTATTATAGCTAATATTTTTTTAATTCACATAATATATTATTTTTGTTTTAAAAAAAATTAGATGTAAAATGTTTTTGTAAAACACACATATATATAATTTTACATATAAGAAAAATATTTCCATGAATATGTTATTTAAGGAAATTGGGTTAGTTTCCATCTAAAAAAAATGTTTAATAGTAATGTGTTGTATGTTTCTTCCTTCCATGCAAATAGGATTTAGTTAAGTTTCAATATTTTTTTAAGCTCTACTATATATCTTGGATTTTATTCTATGCCCAATTTTTAAATTATAAGTGTGCTGCTATGTACCCAAAGAATTATACTTTTTAATTCTTATGAAATATCAAGTGTAACTAACCTCATAACACACAATATTTTCTTTTTATATATAACAAATGACATATTTTGTTATTATTCACCACATATTTTTTCTATATAACAAGGATTACATCTTCCTATGATTGCTATGTATAATAAACCATTCTTCAAAAATACCGATATTCTTGTCTAATCTTATTCTCATAGAAAAACAGTCTTGGTCGAATCGTTTATATTAATTTCCGTACACAATTATACCCACTTTAAATTACCAAAAGAAAGATATTTAAACCATAAATATTCTATTAATTAGCTATTACTTTCTATACCTGTTGTCAAACTTATACTTAACCGGTAGAATTTCTGACTTTGTGTCACACCATTACGTTAGGCAAATATCATAAAATTTATTCATTCCCCGTGGTTATAAAGACAAGGTGTTTTCTCCCTTTTATAAATTTTTACACTCCTTTACATATCTGAAGCCATTCATTCATTTATTTATTTATTTATATATAT